>KZ651304.1:519197-531302 GCA_001010745.2 Gerris buenoi | reverse complement strand
CCCTAAAACTGAAATGGTTTCGTCCTGGACCTTCATTGTCCTAAGAGTGTATACGGATAGAATTAAGCTAACGGAGTACCCTGACATAAATAATTATGAATTTTATAATTTTATTAGCAAATACCTTTGTCACAACTACATTAAAAACAAAACATTACAAATGTGGTATGTAATAGCTACTTACGTACCTAGAGCAGTTATGGCGGTATTACAGGCCGAGATCGAAGTTTGAAAGCACGAATGCGTAGCACGAGTGCGTTTAACGCCCGAAGCCTGTCTAGTCGCTTACTGCTCGTGGTGCGTACACTATTGTATCGCCCACCACATATAAACTACTTACAAAACACGCAAACTATTTTGCCGTAATCTTCTAAAAAATAAATGCAGATTAAGGTTAAATCAGTACCAAAACAAACCGCAGTTATATTAATTGTTTACAAATTGAACAGCTGGCGCTGAGAACTACTAGCGCTTCCTGCACGCCGCAGCCCGCCCAGGAAGCGGCCGCTTCTCGAACTACCAGCGGCCCTGTAATGATAAAGCATGCATTATTACCGGCCCCAGGGCTGTAATATGGAACTTTACCGGCCGCTCAGGATAGGAATGTTTACAAGTAGAGGGCGATAAACACTTTTCGTTTAATTAAGACAAATCATTTGGCCGTGAGAAATCTTTATTTTTTATGTTTGCTAATTAAAGTTAGGTCTGTAAGAACTTAATGTATTTGTTCAAATCGAGTTAGAAGTTAAGATTGCTTGATTTAGATTGCTTTTAATTAGACAGATATAGGAGGAGGCAATTGAAGAGAGAAGGTCAAGGATCAGCCAGTTAAATACCTTACATCTGACGTAAACGAATTAAGCCTCGTTGTACATAGATTCCTTACTCTCCGACATAATTCAGTTTTTTTTTCTTCAATCCCCATTTTAAAACTATTAAAATCTTCCAGAAAAAAAAGTTTAGAAAAAGAAATATTAATGCTTAAGACACAATTATTTTCAATACCTCCCATTCTTCATTGTCGGAATCAGATTTAATTGAGAAACCAAAAAAAAAAAAAAACTATTCTTTTCAGTTACTTTTAAAAAAACTAATAGGAATTATTAGAGTATTTGAGTCACTACTAACTTTTGTTATTGAACATTACTTTTATTATTGAATCGGTTCGACATAAAAATTGAAAATAATTTAACTACTGTATCTTTGCAAATTGAAGAGTACTTCATAAATGCAAGCTTAAGTGCGAAAACATTGCCTGAAAAAACAATACAGAGTCTTTATACGTCGAAATAAGACTGTTTTATATACAAGATGGAATTTGACATTATACATAGAAGAAGCAATATTCCTTAAAAATTAGAATTATTTTTGTCCAGGAGAAAGCGTGCAAAAAGTGTCTGACTAACAACAAGCAACAATTTTTTTTGTATTAGTTAATCTTTTAGTGCCATTTAAGAATATGTGGTCGGCTAAGTTTGTCTGCGGTACATAGCTTGGGGTATTTGATTGTATTAGGTAGTTGAAAACTAACAAACCGTTGGAGAAAGACCATGACCCGCCATTTATGTTAGACTGTGTGATTTTCATGATCCATAGTACAAAATTAGTTATTAGACAAAAAATCAAGTTGATGGTAATTTGTCACTTGATATGTTAGTTATTCAAATATTACTCCATATCAAGAGACAAACTACCATTAACTTGATTTTTTTGTCTACTATAACTAATTTTCTAAATGAAAATCACACTGTCCACCATAAAGGACGAAGTGGCCGCTCACCGCACCAATTTGTTTATTTTTCAAATGCCTTATTGCCAATCTATGTCCCTCATACGATTTTGGCCGACCACATCTTCTGAAATGGCACCGAAAGACTTACTTATTCACAAAATTCTAGCTCGATGTCAGTCAGACACTGTTTTGCACGCTATCTCCTGTATTAAACAATAAACGCAGTGGCACTTTTTTTAGATTGTTACTCTTCTCATAAAAAAAACAGAGGGAAGTAATTATCCAAAGAAGGCTTGGCTTACGGAATATTCTTATTTAGACTGTTACTCCCCTTATAAAAACAAAAGTGTGTTAATGCTTTGTCTTAAAAGTACATTGGACTAAACTCACCTTTGTTTTAATAGTTATTTAGACAGTCATTTGTATTCTAATAAAGGCATAGGGGAGTAACAATTTAAAAAAGTACCAAAGCTTTTGCTAACTAATTGCAACAACGACATATTTAGATAGAGATGATGTTCTATTTATAGAAATACTAGTAATTTCCAAAAACTTTATTGAGAATTGAAAGCAAAATATTATTTATTTTCTGTAGTCCCTTAATAGCTAAAGGTGGATTGAAAATTAAATTTTGATTTATGATTTATATTTTCTGTAACGCAAAACGTTAAGTGATACTTTTTACATCATGTCCGCATTTAGAGACGCGGAAGCTGATGGTGAAAGCCTTGATTTTGCTATTGAACGCATTAAGATGAAGAAGCATCAACCATATTCATCTTCAGCGTCAAAAATAAAACTAATATTTTTCTACCCACACATAACACTCGTTTCTGAAATGAATTTAGTCATGAAGGTAGGAAATAATCGCTTATAATTTCAAAGGCACAAAAGCTTCGAACATTGTTCATGTAATAAGTAAACATTAAATGACATCAGATAAAAGTAACAATGAACGACTTTTATTATTTTTCTTCTCTCGCTTAACTGCACTTTGCGCAGCATCAAGGAAGTTATTACAAGGATCGTAGGCGGCTACAAAGTTTCACTTGGACATGTCGCTAAACAACAGATATAATGTAATATAAAAAAGAGCATTATAAAAAAGAAAAGAGTGGAAAAAACACTTTCTCTAGTGGAAAATCGACGTGTATTATGCTTCAACAAAACTATACACTTGTGGCCGTCGAGCGTCGACAAATACCTTCAGTACATTCCACTTAGCTAAAGAAAGCGAAATCTTGAAAAAACTTTCTCTCGCCACTTCAATATTATGATATTATTACCCGCACTATATAGAAGGCAAAATATAAAACCATTATTAACTTTTGTTATCATATCTTTAGAAAGGAATTTCACACTTATATGAATAACAAGCAGTGCATAATAGTTCGCAGCATTCAATATACAAACTAACCACGTAGAGATAATACGCATTCTTCTATTAATGAGAATGTAAATATAAATATATTAAAATACTTCTTTAACGCTAGTATACAAATTAATTAATGCGTGGAAAACAAAATTTTCCATTAGGCATTTTATCTAAAAATAATAATTAACAGTTCAGGCCACACACGAGCGGATTTTTATGACGGACCACAAATTGGCCAACCAGACCATGTTCGTCAAAAATATCCGCTGATCAAATTCGTCATAAAATTTTACTCGCGTGAACCTAGATTATAGTTTTGTGGTCCATAGTATAATTAATTTTTACAAATAAATGTTTAATTTTACTTAGAAGAACTCCACCTTGACTTCTTCGTAAAAAATATGAAAATAATGTATTCAAAAATAAATCAAATTATTTAAGACAACAGGCACAATTTAAGACTAACCTTGGATTTTTTTATTTTTTATTTTATTTATTAAATCTAACGAAAGGACACGTAAAAACTAATACTGTTACCGAACCAGGAATTAGAAGGCTATATTATCAAAAATGGCGTTTTCCTGACGACGCAACTAGTTCTGAGGTTTTACATGTAATTATGGCCTTTAAAACATGCAAAAAATTCTATATTAATAATTTAAAGTAAGTTCAATTCACATTTCAAGAGTCCTATGTTTGAGGGGGTAATTATTAATTAAAAAGTTTAGCACTTTCATAATTTAAATCTACTATTAAATATACATGTGCTATTAACTTTAATATAAAAAACAATTTTTATACACTGACCTATCCATTCACGGTAACGAACAGATTATTTTGGTCGACAGACATTCAGTATGTACGAGTACAATCGGTTTATATGTACAGAGCATTGGCTATCCACGGTTGGATGGAAAACATATACAAACCCGTATTAGACCTACATGAGATTGATTATTTATAAACTACATGTAATAAATAAGTACGTACTTCATTTTAGGTTTCTGTACGAAGTACGAAAAGAAACCTTATACATATAACGGTTCCGTCTGTCTGTCGGTTGGCATGTTTTAATTCATAAACTACTATTATCTACTACTTATAACTACATGCATCACGCCATTTGTGACAACTGTACACTTTTTGGAGTTTCCACGCTTAATATTTCCAAGATGGCGGCCAATATGGCAGGCGACTAAAAAAAAGAAAAAAAAGGTTTTTATGTTTTTAGTCTCCATGATATGTTGTACATCAATTTAAAGATCTTTAAGTGTAGAAAAATAATATGGCACTATTAAAATTTTACACTTAATAATTTCAACTTAATCTTACAGAAACCAACGATTATCTGCCTCACGTACTCACGTAGCGCTCCTTACTTGCTTGATAAGTTATGTTAATAAATAAGTTGTTGATAATAAAGTAAATAAAACAATGTGCAAATGTTGCGTCCAGTTAGAGTTAAAACAATTTAGATCACATGAAAAAATAATGAAGTAGTGAATTAAAAAATCTAAGTTTTTTTGTTGCATGCCCTAAATTTTCAATGGTTCTATTTTTTTTTTTTTTTTTTTTTTTTGTACGTTCTACTTGTAAGCTTTTATATAAATGAAACTGGGTTATGGAGCAATGTCGTAAGGAGGAGGCGTTGATACAGCCTAGGTGATGAGACTTGGGACTCATGTTGTTTTTTTTATTCTCTTACTTTCAAAAAACCGGGGCCTCAGAGTGAGAAAAAAATATTCTAGAAGGATTTATGAGCGTCGGTTCTGAATATTAAAGAAGTCTAGGGGAGGAGTTAGCCCAGCAATAGAAACACCCCTCCCAAATTCGTCATAAAATTTTACTCGCGTGAACCTAGATTATAGTTTTGTGGTCCATAGTATAATTAATTTTTACAAATAAATGTTTAATTTTACTTAGAAGAACTCCACCTTGACTTCTTCGTAAAAAATATGAAAATAATGTATTCAAAAATAAATCAAATTATTTAAGACAACAGGCACAATTTAAGACTAACCTTGGATTTTTTTATTTTTTATTTTATTTATTAAATCTAACGAAAGGACACGTAAAAACTAATACTGTTACCGAACCAGGAATTAGAAGGCTATATTATCAAAAATGGCGTTTTCCTGACGACGCAACTAGTTCTGAGGTTTTACATGTAATTATGGCCTTTAAAACATGCAAAAAATTCTATATTAATAATTTAAAGTAAGTTCAATTCACATTTCAAGAGTCCTATGTTTGAGGGGGTAATTATTAATTAAAAAGTTTAGCACTTTCATAATTTAAATCTACTATTAAATATACATGTGCTATTAACTTTAATATAAAAAACAATTTTTATACACTGACCTATCCATTCACGGTAACGAACAGATTATTTTGGTCGACAGACATTCAGTATGTACGAGTACAATCGGTTTATATGTACAGAGCATTGGCTATCCACGGTTGGATGGAAAACATATACAAACCCGTATTAGACCTACATGAGATTGATTATTTATAAACTACATGTAATAAATAAGTACGTACTTCATTTTAGGTTTCTGTACGAAGTACGAAAAGAAACCTTATACATATAACGGTTCCGTCTGTCTGTCGGTTGGCATGTTTTAATTCATAAACTACTATTATCTACTACTTATAACTACATNAAAAAAAAAAAAAAAAAAAAAAAAAAAAAAAAAAAAAAAAAAAAAAAAAAAAAAAAAAAATCCAACAATGTTACAATTCTGAATTGTGAACAATGTACAAGACAGAAATTCTAGCTTGATGTTAGTCAGACACTTTTAGCACGCTATCTTCTGGACTATTAGATGTTTTTTCCCAACAATAATTAGAACCAGGTAGTTCTTAAATGATGTTTCTATTCGGATTGAATACAGTTTTTGGAACTAGAATGTCCATGGAAACTTAGATTCAATACGGATTGAAAAGATTAAGATCCATATACGTTACAATAAATTATGGGATCATATCTTGATCGAGTTTCATGGAAACACCTGAACTCGATCCTGACATGCACAGAGTATGAGTTTGAGCGCCTCTAGTGATTTTTCTGGTTAAACTACTAAAAAACACAACACTCGACTTTTAACCAAAAACCCAACCTTTTATTTGTATTTTTAGTTTTGTTTTTAAAAACAAAAATAATAAAACCTGGTTATAAATGGTGAAGGTCAGAATTGTTTTTACTATTATTCATTGATGTGTATTAAATACAGATTCAATACCACTCATGGAATCACTTAACTTGTTATCCCAAATTAGGATTAAATTATTAATATTATTTAATTTCTGTAACATATCAGAGAAAGGATTTTGGCATTACAGATTTTTTATTTTTTGGATTTACACTTTTAAAGGTGTTTCTTTCCATTATATCCTGTTTGAAATGTTTTATTTAAAAAAAAAAAGAAAAAAAGTTGATTCTGAGCTATTTTAAACACCATGAACATAATTTTGGTGTATTATTTAATGATACATTGCCATCAAAAAGTGTAGTGAGAATCAAAGGTGATATAGGAAGAAATGAGTGAGTCTCGCGATGTTTGTTTTGATCTGGATTTGTCCAGTAAGAAGGTAGTAAGAGTAGGGGAGGTAAAAGGAGAGTAGGAGAGTAAGGTCGCTGTAACAGAGAGTGAGAGAGAATGAGTTGAGAATGCAACAAGTAAAAGAGAGTGGGAGAGTACAGGGAAGCGGAAGAGTCTAGACTCTGAAAGGCTTACGAAGGTAAGCAAGGCTTTGAGACCACGGCCTGTAGCCTGTACACTGTACACTGTACACATTGGCACGCTCTGAACCCAAGGTTCGATGCCACTATAGCCTTACCCTCACTCAAGGATATAATCACCTTGCACCTCACGTATAAACACTACACTATTACTATATTAACACATTACAACAAACATACTTAGTTACTCCTCATTAGAAAAAAGTAAACATACCTACATCACTCATTATATAAGTTATAAGGTAAATATGTACCTGACAAAATGAAATTAACAAGTTGATTATAAATAGAAGTTATTTTAAAAATCAAGCTTTTATTCGTATTCTTCTCAACAAACCCTTTCATTTGATACCCATATCAAGGGCGTGCTTAAAAAGTGACTAGTTCGCCATCCTGGGTTATCCACAATATTGGATTTTTGGATGACTTTACTTAGCTAACCATGCATTGACATCCGAACTAAACGTGTATGCAAAATTAATCGGTTGCGGTGGAGGATAACTGCTTTAAAATTCAGGTGCAAGATTTGACCCCGAACATACATACATACATACATACAAACATTGCAAGTTAAATAAAAGCTTGTAAAAATAATAATGTCCATTTAAACCAATATTTTTTAACGTATTTCATGACAAGTTTGTTAGAGGCGCTACAGCGTTTAAACTTATTCAAGTTGTCTCAGCTCTTGTCACGTGAATTCGGCACGTGACAAATCCAATTTACACAATATGATTTGAACAAAAATGGGGTTTCGAGGCGAATCGTAGCTTATAATATGAATTGAGAGTTACTTCTTAATATGAGTTATAAGTCATATTTTGAGTGTGTATCAGAAAAAAGAGTAGAACTACAGTGTACGCCCCTACTAGATATCGCGAATCGGTACTATCGATTGTATTAATGACGCCATATTTCGATATATCTAAATAATGCGTATTTGCGTAATTTGACACGTTAAACAAAAATGTGTTTGAATTCAATTTTGTTAACTTAATTTTTTTTGCCCTAGAATTTGTTATCGCCGCTCATTTTCTGAAGAAAAACAACCCTCCTGTATATAAACCAGGTAGAGGTCCAACTCGAAGTATAAAAGAGTTTAACGGGCAAGATATATCGATATATTAAGCCTCGAAAAAGGTCGACAGTGAGACAACGTGTTATCAGAAGGGGCACCGTACACTGTAGTTTAGCCGAAAAAAGTCATTTTAACTAAGAGTATAAGAGTTTTAAGTGAAATTGAAGCCATTTTTTTATAAGTCATACATGAGGGATAAATGAATGTTCTGTTCATCCTAATTATTTATCTGAATCACAAGTGAATTAACTTAGTGCGTAGATTTTCGCGGGTGAATTCCGTTTCACGAAGGGTTTTAAGTCCAAAGTTTCGTTTGTACTCCTATAATCTTCTTCAGGGTGGGGTCCATTGTGGTCATGGTGTTAATTCGAAGCCACGTAAGATTGACGAAAATTGACTGGCTATAGAGACAAACTTGCTAGTTATACTCAGTTTCTGGAATGAAGAGTACGCACCTGGGTTTCCCAAGTATGTTCTCATTCCAGGTAATCCTTTGTCGGGGTGATGCAGAGCCGATGTTCTTTCGTCAAGCGGGTGTTGATTGGAACCGGAAACCGTTATTGACGACAAGCTAGGTCTCCGAAGAGGATATTTCATAGTCCGACCAAGCCCTTCTATCACAGCCCGTTTGAAAAATAAAATTGTTAAAACTACACAGAGTTGTTGCAGTCTGGCTATCACTACAACAATAATACGACTTCATTAAATATTATAAGAATCGAATATTATCGAAATGTCGCGAAAGAATTTTGGCATTGAATTACACTGGCCCATCCCTTCCCCTCCCTTCTCGTATACAGCCCTTGGTTTTATTTTAAATAAGCATAGCCTCAGAGAAATCTAAAACCAGCCACAAACATACTTAGCAACTAATTTTCTCTTAAAGCTTTCTACTGTTTGTTATTTATACTATTCATAAATTAACTTATCAGCTTTTATAAACATTAGATAGACTTTAGGCACATATTCTTTAAGTTATTAGTTTTTTATTGAAAACATTCAGTTTCACATTATTAGTAGTAATGTCCTAGTACTAGAACTAGAAGGGTAGGACTAACCACTTGCTTGAACACCCCTGTGGTAGGTAGGGAGTTTCAGCCAATTGACACATCATAATATATAGGTACTACACATCAGAACAATGTACCGCCGAAGAGAATATGGTGATATTATGAGTGCGCCTGCGCCTCCTAGAGGTTCCGCGTAAAAATGGACTCTTTAAGATTATTGAAACTTTTTTTTGTAACGATATTCATAAGTCGGTCAATAATACGAGCATATACTTATATTATTTTACATGACATTATTATTTAATTCAATACGGCATATTTGTGTAAAAAACCGTTAATCAATTTGCCTTAAAAATATTTTATTTTGTACACAAATCCACGTAAATTATAAATTAAAATGAATTCAATGCAATTTAGATGTCTCTGCTGTCTGCTTATAGGACCGGACCACGCAACCATAATAAGAGAAAATTTAATGGAAAGGTATAATGTTATACGGTCTTCATATTTGCTTTCAATTCCTACCTAGTTTACAGTCTCTTTAACAGTTATAAGTCTGCGATCTGATGAAAAGCAAGTTTATTAACCTTTTAAGAGTTAGTATAGTGAGGAAGAGGATGGGAATCTGAAAGTGAGTGAGGTAGTATGAAGGGGGAAGGGGGTGGTAAGGTACTAAATGAAAGAAAGGAGGGTTGATGATAATAATGACGTAAGATGTTCCAGTCAGGTTCGTGTCATAGTGAAAGCGATACAGACTTGTACTTTCATCTTGTACAACTTCCAACTCGTACACCCCTCATCTCCCGCGCCCGCGCTAATTAGCCAATCACATCTCGTTCCTCCGGTGAAATCAAACCACTACCCGTTCAACTACTAATTTAGCACTTATACTATGTAATTGAGGTAATACTGGTAGTTTACGTACACGTTTAGTAAAATACTAGTGCAATTTTACTCTTCATTTTATTCTAATCTTGCATAGAGTAAAATAATTGTAATGAGTTCATTAAAAATAATAGCTTCATATGATCAATGGGGGAATTTTATTTTAAAATAGAGCTCTTCTGTATTTCAAAATAATATAACATAATTGCAAGATGAAAAGAACTTTTTATATACTGTTTTTTAATTTTCTGTGATACCTAAATCATAAATTTGATACCCGTCAAAATGAAGATCGTAAACATAGAATAATACTATATATAGAAGGAGTGTCACTGATAACATTAAAAACAACTTTGGTTGTGATCATTATCCGCGTTCTAAAAATTCATTTTTGTAATTTGTGACGTCATAACTCTAAAATTATTTGCCTTCGGTTTTATAATTTAATTTTTTATTTAATTATAATTATTGATAGTCAGTTTAGTTTATTGTAATATTTTTTTTGTGTTTTATCTTATTTTAGCTTGAAATATGCTAAAAATAATGTTTATTATATCATGACGGGCGAGTTGAAAAAAATGACGTCAGAGTGAAACGTAAACAATAACCAATGGCAGGGCTTGTTTTCTTGACGTTTGTGAGCGGGCTTTGAATAGTTACTAAAGCGTGGCCAACCTTCTCCAGCTTAAATGAAAAAAAAGAGTGTTGTTTTGTTGGTCCCCTGGTCTAATGGACACAACCCCTCGGCGAAAGTTGGCTTCAGTCCCTTATCAGTAATTGCTTGTTGTTTTGATTCTATGCTCCTTCTATATGTAGTATTATTCTAAGATCGTAAATATGAGTCATGTCAAAACAAATAAAATAACTTGCGGATTTTATCCGAATTAACTTTCTATACGGTAAAATTTGCTAAAAACGAATTAAATTCTGCTGAAAGATGGCCGAAAGAATTAAAAATACGCATTGTCGTCTAGTTCTGAGCTACTCTAAAAAGTTTCAAATGTCTAGCTACTAGGGAAGTTGGTTAAAAATCGATTGCAAGATTTGTAGTGGACCCACAAACAAACAAACAAGAAAGCAAGCTAATAAAAACGTAGTAAAATAAGAAAACTTTATTTACTTTCCAGACTAGGCTTTTTTTTAGACAGTAAGCGTACAAAACATTTTATTATTATTAGTATTAATAGCATTTTCACTTGAGAAAACAAGGAATGATGATCCTATTATCATAAGAGGATGAGCGAAAGATAAACAAATAAAAAGAAAATAGGTCTAAATCTTTTAAAAACATTCTACAATGTTTCGACAAAAGTCGTATACAATTCTGCTACACTATTTTTGATTTAATTTGATTTTTTTACTACCTACTAACTACTATGTAAAAACTATTTTTGCACTAACTAATTAAATTATGGTTCTTTTTGTTACTGGTTTTCCGGGTGAGATTTAATTAGAGCTAAACTCAGCGAGGAGAGGAACCGATCTTTCACTTAGTTTCTTATCTTCACTAGTTTTATCGGATAATTTGAAAAAAATAAAAAATAAATAAATAAATAAATGGAGGGGGGGGGGGGGGAGAGAGGATGATCATACCCATATTTAGCAATGAGGATTGGAAAAATTATTGGGAGAATTTTTGTCTGGGTTTTCATTAAGTGAAATTTATCGAAATTCGATTCCTACGGAAAACCATTTGAGAGATGATATGAAATGATTAAGTTTTTCTTAAAAACCTCTAGAAAATTCTAGAAGGATTCTTAAGTATGAAAGTCCATTCCTAAAAGGGTAAATATTATATTATGTATGTTTTTGCTATTATGCATGTAGAATATCAGGCTCTGTTTTACATCCTAACATTCATAATGTAATCAGTGTTCTATTTCTTTAATAAAATTAGTATTAATTTTTTATACACGGTCCCATCGTCCTATCGTTTTAACCACTTTGCCGTCCAAAACTGTCCACTGCACTCGTCCTAAACGGACAATGTTTTAAGAAAATCGTCCCAAAAATATAAGTATGGTAAAGAGAGGATTTATAAGATACCTGGAACTTAATTAAACATATCGTATAGCAATCATGGATATACACATGGGCGTAGCGAGGGGGGGCAGGGGGGGCCATGGCCCCCCCCCCAGTCCAGCCCAACTCTCTAAAAAAAATACGATTACTACACATATACAGGTTAAAATAAATTAATAAATAAAAAATTCTGTATGATAATATTAATATACATATTATTATTATCATACAGATTTATTTTATGGCTAGAGGGGATCT
>KZ651304.1:498888-518940 GCA_001010745.2 Gerris buenoi | reverse complement strand
CAAAAAAATTAGCCCCCCCCTAAAGGCAACCCTGGCTACGCCCATGGATATACAGCTAGTTAAATTTAAAATACTCGTATTATTTTAATGTTTTCGGTTTATGAATAAACGGGAACTTGACTAGACAATCAAGTAGTGTAATTTTTGTTCAATTTTTTCTCGGTATAATCAGCTGAGCCCATAGTTCACTTTGTTCAATAATTACTATATTAAGCGGGCCGCACACGGCCAATAGCGTTGGCATTGATATAAGAAAACAGTATTGATGAAAATTTGTTATCAAATTGCAAATTAACAATAGTATTTTCAATAATATTATTGACAATACTATTGATCGTAACCGGGCCGCTTTATATAGTATCTTACTATATTATAGTATCTCTGTGAACGCTGCTAAGCAATCTATACCAAATTGCACATCGCAAAAAGTTGATAAAGCTCTCTAAAAAAGATCCTTTTCACAGAGGCCACAGTAACAAATATTCATTGGTACGAATCAGTACAAATATAATATCAATCAGTACGAATTCTAAATCTACTAGCAATCTTTTAGTTTGTACTAAAATATTTATAATTCAAGCAATAGTGCGACTAAATAGGAGTTGTAAATATTATACAGGGTGGTCCAAAAGTCTCCCCCCTCCCTCTTAACTTTTGAACGGTTTGAGATAAATTAATGAAACTTGGGGGATCTCTACCATGCCAAGGGAAGTTTGTTATCATGCTATCACCCACTAGGGGCAACCACCCACTTTGCCCCCAGGCCACCCAACTTCAAAATTTCAAATTGGAACGTATATTTTTGATAGCATATTTGGATTCTACGGTGAAAAATAATAAACTTTTACTTGAAACTATTTTTTCTATCACCAATATTTTGCCCCCTACAGGGGGGCAAAGATAGCAAAATAACCCTTCCGAAATAGTAAAAAATAACACTTAAATCGTTATAAAATCTAAACGGTTAGAAATAAAGTAATGGAACTTGGGGGATCTGTACCATGTAAAGGGAAGTATGTATTCAACCACTCGCGTACTAGGGGCAACCACCATTTTGCCCCCAGGCGCTGAAATCTACCATTTTTATGCCTTTGCCCCCCTATAGGGGGCAAAATATTGGAGATAGAAAAAAAAGTTTGAAGTAAAATATTCTTATTTTTTGCCGTAGAATCTAAATCTGCTATCAAAAATATACACTTCACGTCAAAATTTTGAAGTGAGGTGGCCTGGGGGCAAATTGGGTGGTTGCCCCTGGTGGGCGATAGCATGAAAACAAACTTCCCTTTGCATGGTAGAGATCCCCCAAGTTTCATTAATTTATCTCTAACCGTTTAGATTTTACAACGTATTATCGGAAGGGTTATTTTGCTATCTTTGCCCCTCTATAGGGGGCAAAATATTGGTGATAGAAAAAATAGTTTCGAGTAAAAGTTTATTATTTTTCACCGTAGAATCCAAATATGCTATCAAAAATATACGTTCCAATTTGAAATTTTGAAGTTGGGTGGCCTGGGGGCAAAGTGGGTGGTTGCCCCTAGTGGGTAATAGCATGAAAACAAACTTCCCTTGGCATGGTAGAGATCCCCCAAGTTTCATTAATTTATCTCAAACCGTTCAAAAGTTAAGAGGGGGGGGGGACTTTTGGACCACCCTGTATAATTCTAGCTTTCTATCTCGCAATACAAATTTTATTTTTATAACTTTACTCTTATCAACTTTGTCCTGGGTCAAATTTTGTCCCTACTTCCTAAAAATCAAACAATTTCGAAAAATCTAATAACAATTGAACTTATCAGTTCGAAAATATGAAAAATGTAAAAATTACCCTTCTTTTTTATCCCTCTATCTTATAGATCGTAAATGAAGAGGTGTAAACGGTAAGTCGTGTCGAAAAACAGGTTGCACTAGTGGTAACTGATTTTATAAGATTTACAAATTTGGTGCTATGACTTTTTGTCGTACCTCTATTAGGAAATGCTACATTTGATATTTATTTAAAAAACATTCTTGGCTTTGAGCTCTTAAGGCGTCCGCGATTGTTAACCGATTTAATATTTGATTGGGGGCACTTAACCCTCACACTAATACTGTAAAATCGAGAATCATTTTTTTCTTTTTGAAGAGAAAAAGTAGTATTTATATAAAGAAAAAAACAAATTTGAAAGTAAATAAATATCTTCATATTTATTTATTTACAAATAATGATTTGTATTACCGTGTCTTAAATATATTAATTTTGTACTTACTTCANTTTTTTTTTTACAAATAATGATTTTTATTGGCTTATTTTAAATATATTATATGTATTTATTTGTTTAAAATAAGTATAAAGAAAAGATAAAGAAATATTAAATAATAAAGTTTGTTTTGTTTACATAATTTCGAAGGGTTAAAGATAGATTAAATAAGTTTGTTTTCGCATAAACACACCTTGTAGCTGGATGTAAAAAATACTCTCCTCACTCCTTCGACTTTCGTATAGCGTTGTGACTTTAGTATATCGTCAACATCGGTAGAGTGGACATATTCCTACAATCTTTTCCTAAACTACCGACATTTAGTAAGGTTTTTTTTTTTTATATTAACTGTATTTATTTAATTGTGTTTACTATCATAATATTATTATTTTAATTTTTTTTCTTTTTTAAGTAACTTTTTAGTCTATAAATATAATTTATTGTTTTAGTTTATCTAGAATAATGCTATATTTATTTAGTTTTGCGTTTCAGATGCTATAATGATGAAATCATTTTGCAACATAATTTTCTGTTTTATGTGATTTAGCATAATTTATAGATAAAATAATTTCGCTTCAACTTAACAATTTATGTTTTGAATAATTCAGAGTAGTTACTAATAATCAATAAAATGCGATGATTTATTGTCTATCTTTGTTATAATTTCTTTATACTAATAAAGAAGATTGTCTTTGTGCGGCTGGGTATAGGAAATCTACACTTTTATTTCGATCATAATGAAAATTTGCACACTTGATCTTCAAAACAAAAGCAAGTTTACATGATATTTTTAAATAAAAATTTCGGCACAAAGGGTAACGGGGCACATAAGTCAGATATATACCTTTCATGATGCACATCGTTAAAAAGCTCTTGAAGAATAAAGTAATTTGTGTTACGTACAATAATGCCATTTTTTTAATTGTTGATTGGGTAAGACTTTTTTTTACAAGTTATCTGCTTATAGTTTATAAATTAATAAAATTGAAAACTTATAAATAATTTTTTATTCTAATCAATACCTTTAAAGTAATAACTCAGTTGTATTTAGTTAATTTATAATTATTTCGACCAAAAAATTCACAAAGGTTTGGCTTGATCAAATTTTAGGTGGAAAAATAAAACAATACCTCAACACTACATTGTTTTTTAGATTAAGGAAACAATTTCGTTCCAACGGGGACTATCATTGAATGCTGGCCTTTATCTAAATGCTAAATTTTGAGTAGTCCGTTAGCTTCGGTACGCTTCATATCGAACTCAGCATTATCTTTTTATTTAAAAGTAAAAAGTGGTATTTATAAGTGATTTTTCGGTGAAATTGGAAATTGGGGGGATTTTGGTGAAGATTCCAAGTTAATCGGAATCTTAGAAGTGATGTTATGAATATTTGAATAGGTATAATAATTATAATTAAAAAAAATTAAATTATGTATACCCCCTAAAAAAAACACTCCTTTGTGAAGTACGGGTATCCAGCTAGTTAAATAAATTAAAATAAATAATAACAAAGAAATAGCAATAAAACCTAAATAAAATTAATAACTTTGTTTTGTTATATTAATAATTAATCCACGGGTTTTCCTTTTTTACTTCTCCTTACCTAAAGGAAAACTATTATTTTGCTTTTTACACTCTCATATAAAGAGAAAGTATTGTGATGGCGCGAAAATTCAATATTGATGGATTAACACGTTTTGAGGTCCCCTCAAAAGTGGTTTTAAAAAATATCTGTCTGCAGACGACTAGAGCCTAAACTACTAGGCCGATTATGACGAAATTTGGCATATATGTTCAGAAAAATCATACCCCCGAGCGAAATCGAGAAATGACTTTTAGCTCCAAATTTGGGACGATACCCTCAAAACATTCTATTTGGGAGTTTGGGGGTAGCCTTACTTTTTTTTTCTCGCCGAGAAAAAAAAAATTATTTCTGTCAAACAGTGTCGACGATTTTGATTAAACATTTTTTAAAATGTCCTTCTTAATTGAACGAGCACAGTGAGTTCTTTATTTCAGAGACTTGGGATTTAAAAAGTTTGTGTGTTTGTTTGTGTGTTTGTTTGTTTGTTTGTCCAACGATAACTGGAGTAAAAATCGACCAATTTCAACGAATTTTGGCACAAAGATGCACCTCACCATTTGTGACAACTGTATAGTTTTTGGAAATTTCACACTAAATATTTTCAAGATGGCGGCCAATATGGCAGACGACTAAAAAAAATAGTTTTAGTGAGCATAATGTGTTATACATCATTTTAAAGGCCTTTAAGAGGAGAAAAATAATATGTAATTACTTTTGGTTCGGCCTTTGTATTTTCAAGATGGCGGCCAATATGGTGGACGACTAAACAAAAAGGTTGTAATCAGTATGACATGTTATACATCAATTTAAAGGTCTTAAAGTGTAGGAAAGGAATATCTAAGTATTAAAAAGTTTCCACATAATATTTTCAAGATGGCGGCCAATATGGTGGACTATTAAAAAAAATATTCATGGCATTTTATACCTACATTAATCTAAATGTATATAAAAGATAGAAAAGAGTCAATAATTTTTAAAATTTCATAATTCATTTTTTCAAGATGGCGGCCAATAAGGTGGAAAACAAAAAGTTTTTAGTTAGTATGACATGATATACGTCAATTTAAAGGTCTTAAAGAGTAGGATAGGAATACCTAACTATTAAAATTTTACATATATTATTGTCAAGATGGTGGCCAATATAACGAAATTATAAAAAAACTTTATTTAATAAATATTTACTACAAATGCTGAATCAAACATTCATAACTTAAGATTTCGTTCAAATACTGTATAAACAGGCGAGCGTAGCGAGCCTACAATAATCTTATTTAATAAATATTTACTGCAAATGCTAAATCAAAGAGGCGAGCGTTGTGAGCCTTGGATTAATTGTATTAAATATTGATTACGTATAAATACCGTATAAACAGGCTAGCATAGCGAGCCTACAATAACCATTTAATAAATATTGACTACAAATGCTGAATCAAATAAGTGAGTGTAGCGAGCCTTCTTTAATAATTATTATATTATGTAAATACTGTATAAACAGGCGAGTACAGCGAGCCTTGCATTAATTGTATTACATGTTATTGATTACGTGTACTAATACTGTTTTTATACAGTTATTTGTAGTGAATATTTACTATAAATGCCGAATCAACAGGCGAGCGTAGCGAGCTCGCGATAATATTATTAAATAAAAATATAGACAAAATAATTTTAATGCTTTCTTCAGGTTGAATAAGAATGCCAGGTATTCACTAGAATATTGTCCTGATATCATTATTGAGAACTTAATTCCGGCTGATATAATAGCACATTTCTACGCGAGTTCTTTATGCACCGCATCACTAGTTCTTAAGTCCTTTTTAATACGAATCTAACGATATAAACCGTTTTCCCGGGAAAAATCTAGTTCCTGAGAACATAACTTTAAACGAGAAAGGAGAGTGACAGGGTTCGATTCCCCGGTGAGGAGAAGTTATTTTTATGATATATTTTAATAAAATGTTCAATTATAAATAAATAAAAACGAAAACTAATAAACGGAAAACACTGGGCTATGTTATTATGAACTCGTACATGAGAAAGTTTGTCTGAGTTTTCTCGGACCAATTTTTTGATCAGATAACTAGCTCTATGCCAAAAAAAATGCAAAACATCTATTATCAACAAACATCAAACTGACCAATATATATTACTTTTTTTAATTTAAATCTTTTCTGTTGTTTTGAAAATAAATTAGTTATTGTGGAAATAAAAAAAAATCCTTATACATAATGTCCTTATCATGTCAGTCACTAAAGCTCGGATTTAGGATTAAGGAAGTAGATAAGGGAAGACGGAACATCGAGTTTTCGAGACTGCAGCGCATTCTCTTGGTACAAATTGGAACTAATATTTGATACCTTCTTCTCTATCTACACATTTTTAATCTACACTTTTTTAAATCCTATATCTAAAATTAAATCACTATTGCATTTGTCTAATAAATAAAAACAAAAAGATTTGTTTATTAATAATATCTATGTTACTTTTGAAGGAATAATGCACAAAGAAAGTACTTACTTTTATTTACATCTTGTTGCTTAGATGTTGTAGCAACAGGTTGTTCACTTTTTACACTTCTCTAAAACATTATAATGATAATAGTTATTAAATATAGATAATCATTTAAGTAATAACAATAAAAATAAAACTTAAAAAATCATTTAAAGAAAAGAGGTTAACACATACTTAATCATTGAGATTAAAAAACAATAACAACAAAACAAACTTTAGATATAAATCACTGATTGTAAAAAAAAACAAAGCAATTATGATTTATACATATTTGTAATAACTTGTATTAGACTTTACGAGGTTAGATCCTGTAAATATTGAAATACATATGTTGATAAAAACGAATCGGGTCATGGTAACACTTAGATGAAAAGGAATAGGAAGAACAAAATAAACATTTTGTGTATATTATAACCTGTTTATCTTCTTTTATCACAATTGTTCCTTCGAGATTGACTTCAAATCGACTTAAGTTATCTTTAACTGGAGCGTCAGGACAGGGCAAAGTAACTTGTTCGGAATATAGGGCCAATAACGGATCGAAATCTGATGAAGAAACATCCAACTTTTTATCATCTTCCGACATTTTTGCATTATTTAAAACAATTTTATCTAATTGTAAACTTTAAAAGGTAAAATCACAGAGTAAAAAATCAATAAAACTAAACAGTAAATAATCACAATTATACAAGATCAAACATTCTCGCGTTCAACGGTTTCCAAACTGTTGTTTTGATTTTTGATAATGAAGATTTTAAACTTGTATTGAAAACCCAGGTTCACTCAGACACAATGTTACGCGGTCCGTACTCTCTCTCTCATGTAATGCTGGTTTTTTATTAAAAATAAATGTTAAGAAAACGGAATATATAATATATTCAAATCCAATTAAATAACTTTAAAATAAATATTATTAAATATTTATTAATTTAATTAGGTACGTTAAAATACCAAAACATATACAACGGGTAGGTTATAAAGCTAAAAGGTTATCATTTCATAAAACAATGACTTGTTTTTTAGGTTTCTGTACAAAGTACAAAAAGAAACCTTATATAACGCATAATTTTGCGTTTAATAATTTAAAATTTAAAATTAAAGTTTAAAATTTATAACGAAGCGCGCTTACTTTACTTGTTTAAGTTATATTCCTCCGACTGCTCTTGGGCCATTTTTTTTTTTTAGATATACTTCATAAAACTATTTAAATTATTTGATTGTGACATTTTTTGTTCCATATAATATGGCTTTTTTTAATTTCCCATTTACATTATATGAGTCTGCATTAAAAAATCCAGAAGTAGGCGGCAGATTATTATAGAATTAGGTAAGAGTACAAGAATTGTAGAGAACTAGACGATATTGGATTAGAGAATTAAGAGTACGTAGAGTGTATTCAACTGTATTGTAAGGAAATTAATGGGGTTTGGAAACAGCTGCTAAAGGCATGGAGGGGATTGAACTGAGGAACAACAAACTGAATGCTTCTGCCACCTAGCGGCATTCTCTACAACTAATCTTTTCTATATTAGGCATCGCCTGGCTCTTTCTCTTTTGTTATATTTCCGTATTTTGCAATTATATTAGTACAAAGTGCGTATTAAAATTTACTATTCAATGCGAAGCTCAGTATATTGACTAATTATCACGTGTATTATTCTACAATTCATTTAGTTGTGTGTGGATTAAATTACTTGCCATGGCCATGTCCCCTCGAAAATCAATTAATCAAGTACGGCACGAGGTCGTGGGTTCGATCCCGTGCCGCGATACTCTGATTTATATGTCTCACTTATGATCACACCATATTCACTACGGCGGTATATTGTACAGAGATGTGATGTGTGAAGTGGCTGGAACTCTCTACCACGGGGCTAGTAAAAATAGCCTAAATGAGGCTTAATAGGTTCCAACAAGTAATTTGTCCTAAACGTCTAGTAGTACCTTACGCTACTTCTATTACTTGTTAAATATTATTGTCAAATAGTTCCTTGTTATCTACATATAACATTTGCGTTGATAATTTGAAATTATTATTAATTATACAGATGTAATTAAAAATTCAACTTTCACCTCTGCATGCCAAACAGCGTATACTGACAGGTATTTATGTTGTAAAATTTTATTCGGTTCAAAATTCTGATTTTCCTAAAAACATTTCTCAAAAAAATCTAAAGTTCTAAATGATTTTCTTAAAATTAAACCATTCAATTATTTTACTTCCGAGCTTACCGAAGGTAACGGAAGCTATGTGATTGTTCTGAAGAACGAATATTTTATTTCTCCCATTTAAAAAAAAAAATCCAAGATACGTGCAGACATTTTTGCTGAATGATTTTTTATTTATTTTGATTAAATATTTGGTGCGGTAAAATAATTATTTTAGTTTAAAATAGTAATATCTCTTTCACGTACTCTGGCATTATTATTATCCCCCTGGGGGGCCGCGGCCCCCCAGGGGGCCTCGAAAGGTATTTAGGTACTATAATATATATTATATTTGGAGATTTTAAGAGGGGCCGTGGTTACCAAAAGGTTAAGAACCACTAATCTAACGCACTATAATTTGATCGTCTGTTTTCAATGAAATGTGGATACCAGGTAAGTTTAAAGCTGCACCAGTGCTTTCTCTTTCACATACGCATAAACAAACAATTATTTTCTTCAAAAGTTTTATCTTATTTATAAGAAATTTATTTTAATTATATATGTTGAAAGTAGCCCGCAGATAGCCACTGATTAAACACATTAAATATACCTAAATTTATACTTTTTATTCCTGTAAAAATCTAAAAATTTCGACATATTTATAAAATGGGGAAAACAATTGAATAAATTAATCATTAATTGGTTGTCAAACATCAATAACGTACGTGATAGGGTGCGAGAAAAACTGTGCCTACCATATTGGTTGAATTTTTTTTTTTTAATTCAGCGGAGTCCAGGATATCCCTGTGCTTGTTACTAATGTAAAACAAATAATAATTAAAAGCAAATATGTAATTTAACTTTATGGGGAATCCCAGAAAGGGTGAAATTCCAAGAATAGTGCGGCATCTTATTCTTGCACTGACTTCCTTGAAAGACATTTATTGTCTTCAAGGAAATTCTACGAGTCAATGTTGATCGACACGACAAAAAAATATTATGATGATTATTTTTTACCGTAAATTTCATTAAAAAANAAAAAAAAAAAAAAAAAAAAAAAAAAAAAAAAAAAAAAAAAAAAATAGATTATCTATTGAACATATCTCTTATAGAATCTTAACATAACTCTCTATAGAATATTTATATTTCCACTGTTATAATAATAATTAATTAATTAATGATGAAAATGGCACTTAATAAAAGCAAAATATGTGCATAACGTGGAGAAAGTAATGTAATTGTCTTCGTAATGTCTAGTTTCTCTCTAGCAGTACTAATACAGAAATAGATAGCGCATCACTGATAAAATGTTATACATATATGCTTGTAATCTACTCTTCAGGAGCTTTTATTTGATACCACTCTCCAAAATTAAAAATTGTAAGCTTAGCACATTTTTACGTAGTTTTTCCTGTTTGTGGGTCAAAAAATTACACCAGTATTTCAAATTTCAACTCTCCAGCACGAGCGGTTTGGAGGTTTTGAGCCCAAAGTACTACGGACAGACAGCAGACAGACATATCACCCTTGTCATAGTCATAAGAGTTTTGAGTATGATCAACGAAACCCTAAACAATTAAAACATAAATTTTAGGGATCCTTCACTGATTTTTATTATATAAGCTATTCATAACTTAGATTCTTAATATGGATTTTGCTGCCCTTTGGCATCTAATAATTTACCTTCTAAGTTTTAACATAAATGCTGAATAACTAACATTGTTTTTTTATTTTTTGTTTACAGGAAGTGTCCAGATAGGCGAGGTTAATGTTTCGCTTCAAGTTTAATATAAACCGCAATATTTTCAGGTAATAATATAGAGTAATTATAATTTTAAAATATAGATAAATATTAGATTTTGTATAACAAAAACAATCCACTCTTTATTCACTAATTTTTTTCATAAAAAGAAGCTGATACATTTTTTTTATTTAAGTAACCTAAATCAGTGGCGTAGCATAGTCATAGGCCCCTTGCCAGGGAAAGTTGATGAGAAAAAACAAACTTTTGATTCAAAGTTAGATTTTAATATGCTTTGTAGGGGCCCTCATTGGTACAAAGATAGTTATTTCATGTTTTTTTGGGTTTAGGGCCCCCTGGCGCCGGGGTGGCGTGATAGTTACGACCTGTAATATCGTAAATCCAAAGAAATCTTAAAAATAAGATTCCTTCTGCTCCTGACTAAACTCCTAAAATACCATTTTTTAATTATTAATTATTATTGATGTTGGTACCCTTTAATTCCTTTCAAGAATTTTTTCTCTTCCACAACTCACAACCGGAACTGAAGATTGCCATAAATGTTCAATAACCATTTATTATAAAATTCCATGCATATACTTAGCTGCTGGTTATTTTTTTTTTAAAAATAACCAAAAACGCTAACTTTTGCAATGCGGATTAAAAATATACTATAAAACAAAAAACATGATTGATATTTTCCCTACAAAACCTCGGTCAGTTATTAGGAAATTCTCGTAATTATCCTTTTTACCACCTTTCCTGATATAATATTTAGTGCCAGCATGTTATAAATAGGAGAGGTTTCCGGACCCGCAATACATGACTGTATTGCTGATCTCCTACTTCAAGTTGTTTACAAGTTGTGCGGGTTGCCTAACAATAAAATATTAAAGGCGTTATGTCTATGTGCATGTGCATGAACTTCTCGCCACCAAGAAAAATGTTAAAGAGACGTATTTTTTAAAATTAAAGGAAACATCTATTTTAAATGAATATTCATGCCAAATTTCAAGAAAAACAAAATATATGTGTATAGCTATATATATTTTTTTTACAATCTTAAATATATATAAGATTGGAGTGATGTCTATACAATTATCCGATTGGGCTCTAATTTTGTATTTCCACTAAATGTGGAGTCCTGATAACAGATTAAAATTGTATGTCTGTTTGTTTGGGCGTCAATCACGTTCAAATGGGCTGACCAGTTTTTGTTGGTTTTTGGGGTACGATGTTAAGCTCGATTCTGCGGGTGATATAGGCTATAAAACTTTTTGGTAGCTGTATATGGGGCGGAGAAATGGGCTTCTAAATAGATGTCAAAATTCTAATTTAATTTTCTTATAAAAAATGTATTTGACCAAAGAAGGAGCTACAGAAATATTTTGTTTTGGGAAAATTTCCGTAGGAAGATCTGTTAAAGAAGTAAGTTTTTAATTGCAGTCAAAAATGTATTTAGATTTATTTTTTAAATAAATCAAGAAGACATAGTTCATACATCACACCTTTTTTTTTTTTTTTTCGTGCGAAAACCTTTTCTTACATAATTATTATCACGCCTTTAAAATGCTAAAAAGAAATCTATTAGTGTATTCGCAGTATAATTAATTGACTGGCAATTGGCAATACGGATTTTATAAAATTTTATTCCTAAAAGGAACATAAGGATATAGCAAGAAAAAAGGAGAAATTAAAGCCCAGACTGATCTTCTTTAGTTAGGGAGTTAATACTTAAAAAGGGCTCCTATTTTTGATGTAAGCATGTATATTAATAAAAGATAATTCCAATTTAACCCCAGGAATGTGAAGAGACACGGGGGGGGGGGGGGGGTACAGAAGGAAAATACCACTGCTTTTCCCGGAAAGTTATCTTAAGAATTTGTATTTTCGTCGGAATCAGTTTTACTATATTTGGGATATTTGCAAACTGGGATGAGAAACTATCTTATATAAATAAGAGAGATGGATAGAATCTAGATATTCTCAGTTTGTAAAACAATTTAAATGTTTCTTGATGGTAGTTTATAAACCCATTATATTAAAATAAAAACACTCCCTAGCGAATCACGGGTATCCAGCTAGTTTAGAATAAATTAAAAATAAAATACATACAAAATTATCCATATACATAAGATGTATATGACTTCAAAGAATCGATTAAATTAGAACCAAATTAGATGAAATTACACTTTGGTCTTAACTGCGTAACAAACATTTGCAGACGAAATGTCAAACTGTCTACATTGTAAAAGAAAAGTTGAAACTTAGACCTCGCTACGCTCGGTCAAAAATTAAATAAATTGTTGTCAGAGGAGATTTGGGAAAGAAAAATATTTTGGCATTGATGGGCCATGCTTACTTTCTCTCATTCATAAGCGATGTAGACAAACTGATAGTTTAAATCGGCCAAAGGTTGCCGGACCCGCAATACATTACTGCATTGCTGGTTTTCTACTTCAAGTTGTTTAAGAGTTGTGCGGGTTGCCTAAAAATAATATATTAAAGGCGTTATGTCTATTTACATGAACTTATCGCTACCAAGAGAAATGTTAAAGATTGTCTCATGAGCGATGTAGAATTGAACTGACTTAGTTTATGGACTAAAGTCCCTTTTTGTCTCAGATGTTATGATTTTTCCTGGAAATATAGAGAACAAGTAATTTAAGCTTAGTTTAAATCCCTGAAATCTGAGGTTTAAATACCCACATTTAAGCGGGTTCGGATAATATTATTTTTAGTTTCAACCTAGATTAAATATCAGTTTACTCAGAATTGGAAAAAACGGCTCTATTATTTATTAAAATGTATTATTAAATTTATTTATGATCACCGGCTGCAAATTATAGACTGAGCTCATCAATACATGGTCC
Organism: Gerris buenoi; assembly: GCA_001010745.2. NCBI lineage: Eukaryota > Metazoa > Arthropoda > Insecta > Hemiptera > Gerridae > Gerris > Gerris buenoi. The sequence goes on along the minus strand of KZ651304.1, from coordinate 505,848 downwards.
ATCGATACAGTGAAAAGAGTGAATAATTTTAGGGTTACATTTTAGAAATACATTAATCTATAGGATTGTATTTAACCTGGTTGCAAAATAAGCGCTATTAACATTATGACTTGTAGTCATAGTACTGCCGTAATTATTAAATTCTTTATTTTATAATAGTGGTATTTAAGTTATTGGTTTGATTCAGGGTGTTGGCGGACGAAACTTAACGGTGGCTGCAGGAAGTAATAAAGGTGCGGCCCATGCCGCTATGCCCTTTATTGACGATGATTTATTATGGTGTGCTGAAACTTCAACTGATGCTGAAACCAAGATGGTGGACCTCTCACAGTGCCTTGTACGTATTGTTCTTTTTATATAATATCAATTTTAACTATTTTTTTTTTTTTATTAATTAGTTGTCTTAGATAATAAGGTTCAATAAGAGCTAGGATTTGAGTATAAAATATCTTTTAATAATATGTGGTTGGCTAAGTTCTTTTGCGGGACATTGCTTGGCTAAAGGCGTTTGAAAAAAGCAAACTGGTGGCGAGCAGCCATGTCCCATCACCAATTATGGTGGACAATATGATTTTCATGATCCTAATAAGTTAGTAGACCAAAAATCAAGAGGTGACTTTCACCTGATTCAAAGTGGCCACATATTTGTTTATTTCATGTATGTTTCTTAGTGAACCCTTCTCCCAGGCATTCCTAACCCGCCATGAACTTAATCCGCATTCTTAAGTGGGATAATTTTAATTGAAATCATATTTTAATTACTATTTACAAGGGGAGACAGACAGAAAAATAGACTTCAGCGCCGGGACTCGAAACACGGACCTCCCCATATTTCCAGTACAGGTATTCTAGCCAATTAAGCTACACTGAAAAATAATTTCCTCTATCGATAATTCGGGACAAGGTATCGTTATCGACAGAGGAAATTATTCTTCAGTGTAGCTTAATTGGCTAGAGCACCTGCACTGGAAATATGGGGAGGACCGTGGTTCGAGTCCCGGCTCTAAATTCTATTTTTCTCTGTCTGTCTCCCCTTGTAAATAGTAATTATAGTTTGATTTAAATTTGTATTAAGATGTTAATGGGGTATCACGGTCTTGCTAATTGGAGTTTCCACCAAATAATACATTTAAAAAACTCATAGAAACAGATTGAGTAGACAAAATCCTAAAAGAAAATGTTGAGCTACGAAAAACTTATTAACTTATAGTATAAACCTAATCAGTTGTATTAACATGATCAAAATCATAACATAATGTGAATGAGATTACTTTATGACCTATTTTTTTCTTTAAACCTTAAAATCCAATTTTAAAGATTATATGAAATAAAAAACAACTGAAAAAAGTTTTAATGAAAATTTTTGATCTTAAACATAATCCTTGAATCTTGTAAATATATGCTGATTAAATAAAACCCACCTTTGAAAACATTTGATTATCTCAGAGAAAAATCTTCATTTATTTTCGTTATGAAACCAACCTGAAGCAGTAAGTATATATATTAGTGAAAGTTTATTTTCATAATTTTAAAAACATATTAAAATTATATTAAATATAAAAATTTCCATAATAGAATTCATTTTAAATTTGAATTTGAAATGTAATTTACGGCTCACATGGACCCTGAGCATTGTTATTACAAAAATGGCATCCTTTGCCTTGCATTTTGAAAACAAATTCACAGATCCACATTTCGGCCATATTTACTTTTAAAATGCTGGCAAAGGAATGCCATTTTCTTAATAATTAAGGTACTTTCAATTTAAAAAAGAAGGGCCTTTAATAGGTGGCATAAATACCCGAATGAGAAAAACATTTATATAGCTTATATGCTTCAAGAAAGCTAAAAGGTTAGAGAGACACAAAAAAACACCTGCAGAATGGGTCTACTTCTAAGACCATTGAGACTATTTTTGTATTGGAGAAGTGACTTACGCCTATGATACCACCTAAAGTTATGGTATTCGATAGTTTAGATTTTTAGATAATGAAAGTAGTAGTAGTAGTGGTTAAACAGGAAGGACGAACCACTTGTTGGAACCTAGCAATCAGACCACACTGGGCCCATTTTACTAATCCCGTGGAGGAAAGTTCCAGCCACTTCATCCTGCTTCATACCGGTAAATTGTACCGCCGAAGCGGCTATGGTGTGGTTATTATTGAGCTATTTAAATCAGAGCATATCGGTGAAGGATAGAACCAACGACCAGATAGATAGATAGATAGAAAAATATTTGTATTTAAAGCAAGTAAGCTTTATACAAAGGGGTGTAACCTGAATTACATCAAATTATAAATATACTAAGAAATAATAAAGAGCATTAACGACAATATTTAAATTAACAATTACTCCTCCAGGATAAAAGATCTAGTTTTGAGAATATTTAATACATAATAAAATATGTTTTTACTGTTGTTTTTGCTTTGGTAAGTTAATATGGAAGCAACATTAGTCGTGTCTGCCCATTCCTCACTAACTACGTGCATTGGAAGAAAGAATTTTCTTTGGAGCTCATATATTGGGCATCGTAAAAGAATATGACCTATATTTTCTTGCTCCCCAAGATTACATATCGGGCAGATTTAATTTGTTTTTATTTTGTGGAGCATCCCTCTAATTGTTAATTTTAAACTATCGAAATCCGCTGTTCTAACCTGTGCAAGGATACGTTGTACTGAATAAGGTAGAAATAATAATAAGAAACCACGACCATGATTTGCCTCAATTCTTTGATAGCTGGGCAAGTGCCTAGAGCACCTCGGCCATGCTGGCTCCCTTAGATCATGGGAAGTTCGTGGGGAGTTGTTGAAATTCATTAAGAGTTTTCTGCCAGATAGTGTATTTCGGTTACGAGTAGATATACAGCTCAATCGTTGCTGTATACACAAGAGAACGAAATTCCATTATTATTTATTTAATTTTTTTCCCCGTTAATACTTTAAATATGTATGTAAAATATCCATTTACGCAATTACGGATAATTGCGTAATTAGTTGGAATGAAGACAGCGTTGCTATTCCTTTTTTCCAAAGTACATTTAACTAAATATCCCTTTGTCTTAACTTATTTAGACAAAGAAATATGACTTCACTTTAGTACAGAAGTACTAATATCCCTTAGTCAATCTGTTAAGACAAAGGGACGTTTAGTACAATGTACTTTGGGAAAATTAAATTTCACACTTAAGTTACATATTCTTTTCTTGCTTTTTAAGACCTTCAAACACGATTATTAACATGTAACATGTCATGCTGACTAAAAAAATTATTGTTTATCCCTCCACCATATTGGTCGCCATCTTAAAAATATTAAGTGTATGCACTTTGATATAGTTACATATTATTATTTTCTTCCTCTTCAGCATCTTCAAATTGATGTATAAAAAGTCATCTGACTAAATATTTTTGTTTAGTCCTCTATCTTATTTAAAATTTACAGATTGATGAGATGCACATGTGTGTCGAATTTCGTTCCAATCGATCAATTTTGATGCTGGTTATCTTGAGGCAAACTTACAAAAATTTAAATCCAAGTCTCTGAGTTGAAGAACTTATTTACGCTCGTTCAATCACTCTTTATTTCTTAATTGCTATTATAATCCCAACTCACAGCATTTGCATTTGATTTATTGTCTGTTGGGTCTTAAGGAAAAAAACACCCCCGTTAGCAATATTTTGACCCCTTCTTGGACCATTCTTGAGCTGACTGATTAGAATGACCCATGGAGGGGTCGAAATATCGTTAAAAGGAAGCGTATTATTCTTCCCTAACACCCAACAGCAATTAAATTAAACTAAGTTTGTTAAATCCAAATTTACCGACTTGATTTCATATAAAAATTAATACTGACCAAAAACTGATCTGCAGAACTTCTTAGTTTGTGTTCAAATAAAAATTAGCTGATCCGAAGTAGTTCTTCATCTATTCACGTCCAAACTGCCCTGAAAACCGATGTTCATTACTGAATTTATTTTTAGTATTTAAATTGATTATAATTTAAAATTTAGTAACAAGTTTTAATTTATATGTACATATACAATATATTTTTTTTTGAAGGGGAGATTATAGTTATTTATGCATCAACGGTAAAGTATGCCATTATTACCAAAGCGATTTCTCCCTGAGAAATCTCTCAGGGATCTATCCTGATTTTACTATGGAAGGATCAGGGATCAATCCCTGATTTTACTCCCTAATTTTAATTTTTTTCCCCTACTTTTTGAGTTCTGGGAAGAAATTACTTACTTTAGTCCCTCTAAACTAATCCAAAATCATAACTTTCACTCCTTACTGAAGATTTTTTTTAATTTTATTGAATAACACAACTACAATGTAGATTGTAATAAGTGATCATGTGGCGGGAAAAGACATAGACAAGTAGTCCAGTGACTACACTTCCTTAGCAGTAAATATACATATAGTAAAGTATTTATAGTACAGAATAACTAATGATAAAGCGGATTAGATTAATTATACTAGATGTTTAACATAATACAAGGGAAACAATATTTTAAGATAAAAGGTGTCTAGGCCATCTCCTCTTCAAACGTCTTGGTGGATTGCTTGGGATAAACTGAGAGGACAGAAGTTGTACAAGAGGATTAGGATGGTGGGATATGGATTCATGGAATTTTTTATATCGGGATACGGTCAGATCTCGGACAAAAGGCACATGTGTAATACACTACTAGGTTATTAGTATGTTTGTTCTTACTTGTGTTTTGGCCATTGCAGGATGAAGGCGGTGGTGGGCTTGGTGAGCTGACGCAGACCGATCTCTCCGGGCTCTCGGTAGGGCTGGACGAGGAGGAAGACATCTTCAAACAACTCGCTGACACATCTTTCGAACTTGAGCAACTCTTTGGCTTCAGTGAACAGAAGGTATTCTATCGTGTTATCTTCACTTGTTGATTATCTCATAAGTATATACTTTAAGATCAAAGTATATAAATAATCATCATTCAAGCGAGGACTCAATATAAGGAAAATTGTAAAAAAAAAAAAAAAATTGTGCAAATTGCAAAAATCAAATAATCTTGGTTATGGGCCTTCAGCAATCTTCTTATTGATTCTTGTTTTTTCATTATGTTAAGAATACAATGTAATGAAAGTGTTACGTATAACAAATAAACAAATAGTGTAAGTTCAAAAATGAAAAAAATAAACTAAATGCTCTTCTACGTCCCTTTCGCTTTCCTTTGTTCTCAGCCATGGGGAACATGTTCTGTTGATGATTACAGTACATAATGTATCTTCATTATTCTGACAATGTTCTGAGTTCAATATTCACTGTTGAGTTCAATATACACTGTTCATTATTCTGACAATGTCCTGAGGTACCAGTTCTGATGGTCTGTTTAGTTGTTCATTTACGTGATAATTAGAATCAAGCTCACGTCACGTGAGTATCTAAAAAAAAGAAAGAAAAAATATAAAGATAAACTATTGTTTTAGTAAATTTACTCTTTTATTGTTTCTTTTCCAAATCTGCTGAATGCTATGGTTGCCTTTGAAGGCTTTTAACTGTAATTAGAATAAGGTAAATTAGATTAAGTTCATTTTCTAAGAAAAGTGTTGAATAAGGAAAGGATTAGTCAAAATAAAAATAAAAATAAAAAACTGATTAATTAATAAATTGTAAAACAGGCTGTTTACGCGTACTAAATAGTTTTTATTTGAAATTTAATCTTCTGGGCCCTGCTTGGATGAAAACTAATTTGTCATAATTTTAGTTTCGAAAAATCAAGTATATCTTAGAAATTTACAAAAAAGTTATTTATCTCACTTCTGCAAATAAAAATCACGATATCCGTTAGTCGTTTGTCTTATGCCTCGTTCAAACGATGACACTAATGTCGCGACATTTAGTGCCGTGACACTGCTTGACACTCAGTGTCTACTATATAGTAAGGCAAAGTAACATTTAATCCAATAAATTTTGAACAAAAGTAGTTGAATTAGGTTTAATAATAAATAAAAGATATAAATAAATATATTTGGGTGGGCAACAAGTTAAGAGTTCCTATTAAATTGTCTGCCCTTTGTGTCTGCTAAAAGTACATGTTTGCATTTTTAGGGTTTTGTAGATACTTCTCAAAACCCTTAAGCTGAGGGTAACGTGTCCGTCTGTCCGTCGCTCTTTGGTTCATAGGCGCTCGAACAGTTTAACCTAAAGAGCTGAAATTTGAAACATTGGCGCAACTTTTGGGCCAAACCACAGGAATAACATACAGAAGTTAAAACTTAAATACGCGCATGTGCAATACGCAAAAATGTTGAAAACTCATAAATTTACAATTTTGGTGACTAAAATTTTTAAATTATTCATGATTATTCCTTATGGTGGGGTGATGAAAATTTCCTGAAAGAATGTAGGATATATACTGTCGCTATTATCGATAAAAAAATATTGTCAACATTGAGGATCGAACTAGGGATCCTTGAGGTCGAAAAAAAAAATCATAATTACATAACGTGTATGCTTAAACATCTACGAAACCTTGAAAAATACTTTCCTGTGATTTTTTATTTATAACTTCTAGTTTCATTGTATGACGATTGTCTGAAATGTTATAAACTTTAAAGACTACTAAAGTTATATAGGATAGAAAAATTGTTGCACTGGAGCGTTTTCTTTGGTTTTGTTTTATTTAGTTTCAATTTGTCCACGACATCGCAGCAATGCGATCTGTATGGGGCTAATTTTCTACACAACTACATTGCAAACTCGTAACTTTTATAATTTTTTTAACTTAATAATTATTTTGCTTTTTTTTTTTTTTTTTTTTTTTTTTTTTCCGGGGGGCTTTTACACCCGAAGACTTAGGCCACTTAGGTGGGCCCATAGAACAAACCCGGGTTAGGGACCGAAATTTTCACAGTTGTGTGAAGATGTGGTCGTTAACCATGACTCCTCTCCCGGTTGTATTACAACCAGGAGTGTCATCATCATGGTTC
>KZ651304.1:481495-498544 GCA_001010745.2 Gerris buenoi | reverse complement strand
GAGCCCGAGAGTGAATCAGAAAAAATAAACGACCTATATATATGTATATGTGTATGTGTGTTTATATATATATATATATGTATGGATATATTTAATAGCATTGTTCAAAGACCAATTTTATAGAAACTGTTAAATAATTAAAGTAAAAAGGAATTATGTTATTGATAATAATTTTAATTTTTTTGTCAATTTTAGTGTGAATATGATGTGATGAGAAGATGACCTTAGAGGGTCGAAACGTCTCACAATAAAAGAATGAAAACCAACTAGTTTTTATTTTTAAATACACAACACCTTACAAATCCATCAAATAATTGAATATATATTAATAATTATTTTGCTTCCGAGCTTACCGAAGGTAACGGAAGCATTCAAAAAAGTTTGATGTCGACCGATTTTGATGAAATTTGGTAGACATGTTCATTTTACCAATACTCAGGTCAAGTTCTTTGGACGACGTTATCCGTTCAAGCGTTCACGCCCAACGCTCGCGTAAACGTTAACTTTAAATTTAAAATTGGAATTTTCGGTCTGGAAAAAAATCAAACCTTATCTATGCAATGAAGCGAACATTTTTTTCAAATACAATTTTTTAGTAAAACCAACAACACCCCTATGAAGTGTTAAAGATCGCTAAAAACTGATAAAATTGTTTAAACGCTATAACAATAAAGTAATATAACGTTAATGTTAATATAACAATAAAGTAATATAACGTTAATGTTAATATAACAATAAAGTAATATAACGTTAATGTTAATATAACAATAAAGTACATGATAGGATGCGAGGAAGCTATGTGCCACACTAATTGGCAGTGTATTTTAATTTATATTTAGTGTAATTTTAATATACATTCAATAATTATTATTAATAGAATAATTGATCGAAGAAATAGCCCCCTTAAAGATTGGCCTCCACTCTAAGGGAGAAAAAAAGTGACTTTATCAACCCAAGAATTTAAATGTCAAACAATGCCAGTGCAACAACTTGTCTATTCTATATAACTTTACTCTACCCGTAGAAACCCGAAAAAACGCTCAGTAGAGTAGAGTGGCGAGTAGAGTAGCTAGTAAAATTGGTAGAGTGGGAAGTAGAGTGCACTCTACTCTCCTGTTTACTCTACCCGTGTAAACCCGGCTTTAGTGACTACTTACCCAGTATTAGTTTATCGCCTTCTCTTCAATATTATTATGAGATAGAAGAGTGACACTGAAAACAAGAAGCAGAAGATGCCGCTGCAAATGAAGTAGATATTGCTTGCCCCACGGTATCTTGTGTTGGCCAACACCAGGAAGTCCTTGGGGTTCTCCGAGCCGTGGGTACCCAGGCCTACCTTCTTCATGTAGATGGGATTGCTCACAGAGAGCAGGTATCCCAGAGAGGTCATGTGTATGATCCCCCAGGCAGTGAACATCGTCAGGATAAGGGCACCTTGCAGGCCGATTTTCTTCATTTCTTCCTCGTTTTCGCTTCCCCGATCATCTTCTCATATTTTTTGACATATTGAAAATCGCAAATGCAAAACAAAATTAATCCCTTTATTTTTTTTTCCCCGAAGCTACTTGCTTACGTCAACTTCAAAATTAGATTTAAAATAAATACGACAGAATGGCAAAATTTAAAGAGATTATATAGATGTTGTCCTTGAGTCCTGGATAGTGGTTATCTTGAGAAATTAGGCACATTCTAGACATATTATGAGGTCATGCATAATCTTACTCTTCATAATCCTATATAAGTACACGTCAGGCAAAAAAATGTTGCCAACATGTTGACATTGATGTTGCTGTCATCTATCCCGTCATCAATCAATAATAAGTTGATAGAACTCGTCAACATCGGATGGCTTAAAGCCTCGTCCAGACTGCCGAACCGATCAGAGGAATCGGGCCGACCATTGGTCTCTGCGCATGCCCAGTATAAAGTGCGCCTGCGTATCTCAGACTGGGCATGCGCAGAGACCAATGCTCGGCTCATTTCTCGACGAGGCTTACATGTTACTGGTTGCTTGTATCCGTGTTGTTCTTATGTCTTAAAAAATGTTGGCATTATGTACATGTTATATATGTATGTTACCGAAACTTTTTATCCCGATGTATTCATACCTTTAGAATGTAGAGGGAGATCTCTCTATACTTGAGTAACATTAACATGGGTCCACACCCATAAAAATTTGATGTAGTTATTTTTGATTGTTTTTTTAGTAATTATTTGTCGAAAATATTTTCGCCACACGGTAAATTCAACACACACAGCAATTTTTTATCGCTGAGGACCTATCTTTAAGGGGGAGAGTTATTTACCTACCTTGTGTAACCCGTTTTGACCTTTAGAGATAGGGTGATCATACTTCCATTTTGACCACTAGAATAGGGTGACCATGACCATTCCCGTTTTGACCGGGGCAGTTCCGTTATTGTAAGCTTTTGAAGGCGTCCCGTCAGTTTCCCAAAAAGATCCGGGTAAAATGAAAAACTTGGTCTTAATGACTTTTTTCAATATTAGTAAATATGTTATTTATTAACGGTTTGCTTCTCCGATGTGTGATATTTACTAATAATCGATTTGAAAGCGAAAGTATTTTTTAGTAACAAATAACCTAGTAGTAGTTTCGGCTACTAATAACCATCTTCAGATTAAAAAAAATATTTTTTTCCATTAACATAGTGTCGAAGTTAATCTTGATGGTCATTTACTTCGATACCATGTTGCTAAATGGTATATAAATAAATGTTAAATCTACACTATAATCTCCACCTATATCTAAAGGTTCGATTTTCTACGGTTTTTACTTTCTCATATAAAGAGAAAGTATTTTGATTGCCCGAAAATTTGATTTTAATATTTTTATGGATTTACGCGTTTGAGTCCAAAAAAGTGGTTTTTAAAAAGTTTCTGTCTAAATCATACCTCAGAGTGGCGCACCCACGGGGGGGGGGAGGGCTGAAGGGGCTTAAGCCCCTCCCCAGAGCCCCAAAGAAAATATACAAACTTAAGAATTTAACCATTTACCGATACGAAATATTCATGAGGAAGATGATGCATGAGTGTTTTTCAATAATTCCTGATCATAAAACGCTAGAAAGTAACATTTTTATATGGACTTCANGGTCACTACTTTTTTACTTTTTTTCGGTCTGGGTTTTAGCCCCCCCTAGAAAAAAATCCTGGGTGCGTCACTGCTCTGGGCGAAATTGATAAATTAATTTTAGCTCCAAATTATGGTTCCATATAAACATAGAAAAAAGGTGATTTTTTTATTTTTTATTTTTTTAAACGGTTTTGATGATTTTGATTAAAATATAGTCCATTTAAATATTAACGATATAAGCCGTTTTCCAGTGAAAAATCTACTGCCTGAGACAATAGTTAAATGCGGACCGAGAGAGGCCGGGTTCGATTCCCCGCCGAGAAGAAGTTATTTTTATGCTACATTTTGATAAAATGTTCAATAATAATTAAATGTGCCTAAGAAAACTAATAAATGTAAAACACTGGGCTAAGTAATTATGAACTCGTATACATAATATGAGAAACTGTTTGTATGTTGTCTTGGACCGATTTTTTAAACTGATTCTTGTTACAAAACAAAACCTGATAATTTCGATTGCAGCATTTCAATCAATTCAATCTTATTATTAAAATGGATTTTTGCCCCTAGACCCCTCTCCCTCATTTCGTCTGATGGCTACAATAGCCCGGACCCCTCCCCCCTCCAATTTCAATGTTTCGTTCGGACTAAATTTGATATGGCCACCCTAACTAGAGGTCATCTTCAGTTCCTGACAAGAAATCGATCTGTAACAAAAATATATGGATAAAGTAAAAGAGAGGGGAATATATAATATTACAATACGATGTATTGGAAGTCCCTTCTGCTCTAGTCACATTCAAATTTCTGTGTTAACTTGTTCACTTAGTTTTTCTCTTGCCTATTTCGACTCGTCTCACCGGTGCATATATTTATATGAATTTATGGAAATTTCCTGGTACATTATTTATTTATTTTGATAACATAAGTACTTTAAATGTTATTTTTGTTTTATATATGAATCTCTGTGGTGGTTTTATTTTTTATTCTTATTTTTTTTTTAGGGTCGTAGGGTATAAAGAAGACCTTGTGTTTGTCTCTCCGTCTGTCTGTGTGTAACACACCTGATCTCCCAAAGTACCCAGCACAGAAATTTGAAACTTTGTACTTATGTTATGTGTAATTACAATAACCCAAAAATAGAAATTTATGGGTAAGCCTCAAAAAATCAATCTCTCTAAATCTTAGGGGGTAAAATGGACAAAACACGTTTTTATGCTATTTTGACCCTATATTGTCAAAATTTGACTCCTAAATGGACTCCAAAAATTCTGGCCAACGAAGTGTACATAACAACAATTTCTGTACTCTTAAAAAGCTTTCCAACGACATGCATCTTGAAGGGTATATACTATTTTGACTTTGGTACCCCATACCCCTGTGTACCAATTTTATTATTTTTTTTTTCACCCATCCAAATTTTAAACTATAATTTTCGTATATTATCACAAGCTAATATACCCAGATTTCTTTGAAAATTCGCTCATTAAGTCATGGAGCAAGACTGTTCTTTTTTTCAAAAATATAACCAATTTTCCTGATATTCAAACTCCCATAGCGTGATAACCATACGGCGTACAAAAAAATGTTATGGACAATGATTGAAGGTTATTTTCTCCTTTTTATTTTACTACTAGACCACTTTTTGCGTTAATAGATTGCTTTGCAAGTTATAAGCTGAAAACCATTAAAAAAATATTATTTTAGTGGTTTTTTTTTTATGATTTCTTGTATTTGCAAGGGGAAATTTTGTGTTGAGCACCCTAAAAAACATAAAATAAACCACTAAAAACAATTACACCAGAACTTTCCACTTCGAGCCCTTTTTGTGCACCATTTGACTGGACTATAATTTGGGGTGGGCAACCAAGAAAATGAGTACTTAATAAATAGCTAAACTCAATTATAATATTAGAAGTTTTATACAAACTGGTTCTATTTAAAAATTAAAGTTCGTCGTTAAATTAAGTAGGAAGTTTACTAAAATCCTTATTTTCACATTGAACTTTATATAAAAAATGGTTAGATAATTTAAACTTAATTAAACTGGTAGCATCTTCAGGGTGTGATGTATTGTGACGTTCAAACAAAAATATATACTAACGACTGGAGAAATTAATTAAAAAAAAAAAACAAATGATCATGATCTATCTTGAAATTAATATATTAAAATAGAAATGGATAATTGATATATTTATGTCGAAGTACGAAACTTTATAAAAATCATATTTTACTGTAAAATATCTTGAAATATTGGCAGAAAGTCACACATCATTTCCTTAACTAGAACAGATTAGGCACTATTCTCCTTGCTTTCTAGATTTAGAGATAATTTTCAATGAAAATATAAACTACAGGAATGAAGAAAAAATCACTAACAATTAAAGAACAGCCTGTGGGGAACAAGCAGGCGCTTGTGCCGTTAAAATGTTGTAGCACTGAGGTCCGTTCAGAGCGCATGTTGTCTCTGAAGGGTTAACTGTATTATATGTGTATATTATAGTCTAATATATTTTTTTGACTGTTCTCAGGAGGAAAACAACAACAGTTTGGTGGGAAGCAGTAGCGGCACAAGTAAAAATCAGGCTGCTGTAGCTTTACTGCAAGAATTGCAGCGAAATCAAGGACAAGCAAGGAAGATCAACATTGCAGCGGCTAACCCTCTACTAGCTGGTAAACTAACTCCGTCAACTGTAGAAGAGAACTTGCTTATCTGCGTCTTGAAGAGTGCAATGCATAATGTCTACTTAATGATTGTGCGAAGAATTGTGCATGGCTGAAGTTCATACTTCATTTAAGTTTTTTTGGGTTACACTTTTTGAAATAAAGAGATATTCTTATAATTATTAATGAACTAGTTGACAAAATTTGATACAATTGGCAACAACTCTTTATAGATTTGTTTAATATAAAACAATTGTTAATATATAAACCAAGAAATAACTTATTATTAGTTATTTTTTAGATTAGGAAAGAACCACTACCAGTTATCTCTTTCATTGCCCTTAAGTTCAAGGTAGATTATAATTTTATAGAAAATATATTTTATTTTTCTATTTAAGATAACAATTCTCCCTCTTTGAGTAAATTTTGCTACACAATTTATGGGACAATATTATAAACCTGAATGTGTATTGATAATTTTTTAGTTATCTAAGTGCAAAATATAAAAAAAAAAAAAAATCCCGTCAAGTACTTACTAACAAGTTACTAAAAGGGTTTCTTTGGTAATAAACAATAATATCCTACATTGTTTTTTTTCTTACTAAAAAGTTTCACTTAAGATGAGTAAGGAGTGCAAGGTATGCATATTATCCCTTAGCATTTTAGGGAGGTACGTTTGGTTATTTTTGGGATAAATTGGCCGCCATTTTAAAAACTCAATATATAGGTATTTGTGATCTGTTTTCCAATATTTTTTAAATGATATCCTACTCAAAAATTTCAAAAAATATAATTTTGTGAGTCACTATGGTTACAAATTTTCTAAACTTTGACTTTTTAAAATGAACTCCTAGAAATATCATTGGCCACAGAGATGTATATTTTTTCCACGTTTTTAAGACCAGTCCTTATGAGTTGGTGGAAAGAGGGACATTTTTTGGGGGACACTTTTACATTCCAATACCTTTAAAATTATTACCCCCACTCAATGGTTAAATGCACCCAAATTTGTCTAAATTTCAACTTTTTTTAAATGAACTCCCTATTATTTTCCCACAAAGATGTATATTTTTTCCACATTTTTAGGACCAGCCCTTATGGGGTAGCAGAGAGGGGACATTTTCTTGTAGTTATTTATTTATTTTTTTTTGGTTAATTTAGGGGTATAGTGGCCGCCACATAATGGTAGATCACATATTTGTGATCTACTTTTGAATACCTTTAAAATGATACCCCACAAAATAATTCAAAAAATACAATTTTTTTTGGGATGAGTTTGAAATTGCTTGCTGATCGCATTATGAAGTTCGGAATTTTTTTTCTGTTTTAGCCAAAAAAAGTTGTACTTTTATAGAAAAGTTTAAATAATTAAAAGAGGTCCCATCTTTGATGGGTGACCACAAATCTAAATTCAATTCTCGGACCCCCCCCCCCTCTCAATGATAAGTTATGTTAAGACCCCCCTTCCCACACAAAAATAGTTATGGACTACACCCCCTATTCCCCCTCCTATGCACTCAGTTCATAGAATAATCTCAGTATTGCAAGTGTAACCTACATTATGAAAATCAAAATGTTGAATTTTATTATTGTGATAAGTGAAGTTCTGGCGAATTATTTTGTCTAGAATTCAGTGCGACTTTTATTATTTATGTTCTTTGTTCAGAAAGCAGAAAATTCAAGGACATGGATGAATGGGCTGATAACACTAAACGAACTCCATCTCATTCGTAGGGCCCTCATTTCATCTCAGGATTAACATACTTACTTTTTTCAATAATTAGTAGTAACATTTTTATTTTTTTTTTAGGAATTCTTGTGGAACATTGTGTCGTGTTCATTTGTGTGAATTTTTAACTAATAATGTTACTTTTTTTTTTTAGTAATTTATTTGTTTGTGTTGAAATTTTTATATTATTGCCTTATTGTTTATCACAAAAAATGATAAAGACAAATTATTTTCTTGTTCAATTGAAATATTTGCAAATAAGTGTCATTAGGACTACTTTTAGTACAGCTATGCTACATCCTTCATCTACCCTCATCAAATTAAAAAAGTCAAATCATGGGGGTTGTAAGACTTATTAAGTACCATACATCTGGTTACTGTCTTAACTTTGTCTTTAAAAATGTAACTAGGCATCACATGGCTCTATCATTGAAGCGAGCGTAATTCAGTTAATAGTGAATGTAAAGAAAATAGTAAATTGCGATGAGTTGTTAGTGAAAGAAGATGATTGTAGTAGAGAGCCGTGTTGTGGGGGAGAAGGGCAGCTTTCTACTATTCCTTAACTTTAACATCCCGGCCATATTCATTTTAAAATATTACAAAATGTATCACTTCACTACACAAAACCTTCTGCTTATATCAAGTTGAAATATTAAATGCCTGATTAAATTGTACTAGGGACAATGTGTATGAAGTTTGATTAAAATCATTATTTAAGATATTGATAAAAACGTTGTTTTCTCAATTTTAAATGTTCTGATCCGCTTTAATAGTTTTAGCGATCTTTATCACTTCATAGTGGTGTCGTTTTTGGTTTTTCTAAAAAATTGTATCGATAAGAAATGTCCGTCTCATCAAATAGGGGATAATAGAATATTATCCTGTCCTAAAATTTCAATTTTAAAATTACTCAGAAGCCAGGTGATTGTTTTGAAAATTAATGCAATTTGTTAATAAACTTATTAAAATAAATAATTTTTTAAATGAAATTTTCATATAATATAATTTTAAAATAAAAAAAAATAAAAATCCATAAAAAGAGCTTTCTAATTTAGGCGATAAAAAGAAACTAATGAGTAATTCCTTTAACACTATAAAAAAATAATAAGCTATATATTAAGTATACATAATTTAGAAGAAGAAATGGACTTAAAAGCATTGGATGAGAGAACTGTAGCTTAGTTTTATTGTACTAAGTTGTCTTAATGGTAATATAATAATAGATGCAAGTATAGTTAGAATTTAGTTTATTTGTTTTGATGGAATACTTGTGCTAGTGCTTTTAGTTGGCTAAGAAATATTTAGTGACTTTCTTCCACTTACCTTGAGAGTAGTGCCACTAGTTTTATTAAGAAGGTTGAATATTGGTATTTTGTTCATTATCATTAATATAAACTTCATCTCATCAAGTTCATCAGCTCACCATCATTACATCATCGTACTTGACTGACATCTAAAAACTGTTTGTTTGCAAACTCACAACTCACTGCGGGTGCATATTGTGTTGTTTAGTGTTCGAATAAATTGTTGGACTTTATTTTTCATTGGACAATAAACATGGATTTACTGATAACAGCAGCTGATAAGTGAATTCATCGGTTCAAATAATTGAAATATTAGAAAATCCTCGCAAGTGCACCACATGAAAAGTCATAGAAGTTATCATGCCTTCATTATCTACACAAACAGATATTTATATGAATTGTCTATTTGTTATTTTATTTTATTTCATTCATTGTATTATTGCATTCTAATAATCAGTTTTCTTTTTTTTTTTTTTTTTAGTAGGCTCTTAGTTACTTTATTTTAATAAATGAAGAGAGTTAGAAATTCACGTAAAAATATAATACTTTTTTTTCATATTAAAGTAAGCGCAATTAAAAGAAAACAATACTTTTCCTTCCAGATGTGAAGAAAAGTAAAAACGTAATACTGCAAGAATATTTTAATATTTAGTCATTTTTTTAAAAAATATAACCTTAAGGTTCTACTGCACTTTGAGGTTAGAAAAATAATTAAAATTAAAATTTTATTAGTCCTAAGCAAGATATCAAAAATCTAAGTACAGGCATCATTCCCAATTTTAATTCTGCACAATCTGAGCCCTATTTTAACTCCCTACTACAATAAATACTACAACAATTTCAATACGAGTTTTATCGATGTATTGAAATGGGGCCTGTACTATTTATCATAGGAAGTTGAAACAGGGCTCAAATTGTGCAGAATTAAAATTGGGAATGAAGCCTGTACTTAGATTTTTGATATCTTGCTTAGGACTAATAAAATTTTAATTTTACTGTTTTTCTAACCTCTAAGGGCGGTAGAGCCTTAAACCATAGATCTGTGGTATTACTAAACCCCTTCCGTTATTGAAAATTAGACCCTGACATATATTTTACATAGAATTTAATAAAACACTACCTTATGACAGTAAATTGATCTTAATAACTCTCTCTAGCCGTTAATCCATGTCCTTTGAAGAACCATTTGGCATTTACTTAAATAGTTAAATTTTAATGACGTAAAACCCTGTTTTACAAATTTTTTTGCAGAAAAGCCTGAAAACATTAAATTAATCATTATCTGCTTATTAAGTTGTAACATTTGCTTATTAGTTTTCTTTGTTAATATCTCTCTTTTTTAAAATAAAACTAATATAGATTTGTTTTTACAGAAAAACTATCATCGCCCGCAGCAGGAGCTTCAACTGTAGTGGCTGGTGTGAGCAACCCAGAGACATTTCAGCGGATCAAGATCGAACCGGAAGCAAATCAAGGTGGGTCAAACAATTCCGCATTGTTTGTCTAATTTGTTTTTATAATATCTATCTTATGGGTTCATTATTTGAGAGTAATTTATTTTAGACTCAGTTTGGAGGTTTCTTAAGTAAAAATTTACACACAATCTTTGATTCTAATCTTTAACAAACCCAACTTTATATGAGTATGCCCATACTTATTGTACTTAATTGGTTGGGGTAAATAGAGAATTGAATGGTCTCAGTAGATCTTTAATAGTTTATTCCATAACTCACCCCTTCAATAAATTACATACGTTTATAGTATGTCATCTTCCAGAGATCAGGTTTCTGGAAAACTAAGAAGAAAATCAGGACATAGAGGAGTGATAAGGGGGTCTCCTCTGCACTTGGGAGCCCCAAGTGGAGGTGTCCCCGCAGCAATAAACTATTTCAACATTTAAGATTTAAGAAATCGATTCCAAGTAATCGTAAAGATTAATTGTAGGAGGTGGTAAAAAGTTTTTCATCAAAGTGCAAAGATACCTTAAAATTTAACTCGTATAACTCTGATGATTGTTTTACCTCAATTTTTACTTTCAATTCATCTTTTATTCACAAATGTGATACCAAGCTAGTTCTTTGAAAAGTTCCAAAACCGTGACGCCACACCAGGGAGCCTAGGCCCGGCCTTCCCAGTGTGGCCAATCCCTGCGCCGAGATATAGCTCTTATTTTTTTGAACCACCATATAATTAAAACTACTCGTCCAATTTTATTACTTAGAAATATAATAATATGGCTCCAAAACTTAACTGGATCAAAAATACCGTTTTTTTTTCTTCAATAATTTGTAGGTTCATTGGGCACCTCACAATTTTACCCCTTGCAAAGTTTTGGTAAATCAATCAAACCTTTTTTTAACCCTTGAAAAGTTGTGAAAATAAGAAATCAACCTTTTTCACATTGGGAGCTTGTCTCTCCCTGACTCATAAATCAATTTTTCACCACCCATTTTTTTAAATGACGGGGGGGGGGGGGGAAAAAGCAATAAAAAACCTATTGAATTTCTTCTGGCTAGATAGAAATATCAGAATCTGAAATAGGCAACTACCTAGCTAGAACAACTCTAAACTTGTACAGACCAGTGTCAAGCGACTCACTCTTAGTGCTCTTGTTTAACTTTGCAAGGGGCGGAGTGCAAACCACTGTCAGTGTCCATATATGGTCTGTCCCCTGTGCACTATAGACGCTTGCATGTTAAACATATTTGACAATTCTTGTCTGGGTCCCTTATGGGGCCTGTCCGGTACCTGGCATGGACTAATAAAAGCAAAAAAACTTATATATTTAGAATTAAAAAAACTTATATATTTAGTAAAACTGTTCACCAAAAAAAGAATTGTAGACTATTAGGCATATTGGTCTACTGGTGATTGGTCTATTTTACTGGTACAAACATATAACGTTATGAGGAAAATCAGTCTGTTATGCAAGTGAAAAAACATTAGCACCATACATTATTTGGCAAGTCTTTCAAACTGTGAGTGGGCGAGATTAAGAAGTAAGGCACTGTGCAGACATCCGAAGAATTCACTGGGCCAGTTTAATTTGCTACTTACGATAGCAATTTCAGAGGTAAATAAAAGAGGTCAATGATGGTATTGGGCCTCCTCACAATTTGTTTCCATTCAGTACAATCATCTACTTTGGATCTCCAGCCTCTTAT
The DNA here is from genome assembly GCA_001010745.2 of Gerris buenoi. Taxonomy (NCBI): domain Eukaryota; kingdom Metazoa; phylum Arthropoda; class Insecta; order Hemiptera; family Gerridae; genus Gerris; species Gerris buenoi. The sequence goes on along the minus strand of KZ651304.1, from coordinate 486,589 downwards.
TACCATAATCACTAAATCCTGCTGGATTCCATCTATCCATCTGCCCCAAGTACAATCTTGATCTAGAGTTAGTCAGGTGCCTACTAATAGACTAATAATAACCACTTTCATTGTGAGCAAAAGTAGTAATTATTTTCATAATAGATGTTCAATAAAAATCTTTAAATAGTAAATAGCCATTCAAAAATTGGGTAGGCTGAACTCCGTTGGCCACACACTTTCACATTTTTGGGTCTAAAGAATTAGTGAACAGAGGGAAATTTTTACCAAAGAACCATAGAAGAAATGTTTGTAGAATACTCTAAGATTTTTAAGGGTTTTACAATAATGTATATCTCGAAAAAAGGTTCTGACCATTTTGATTTAAAAATTCTAAAATCAAGTTCATTTAAATATGAATGTAATGATATGTAATTTTCCTGGGAAAAATCTAGTATCCGAGATATTGTTGAAAATAAATCTGATTCGATTGAAAATCAAAAATGAAAAGTAAACAACCTCCTATTGAATTTGTTTAAAAATGAATCATTTAGGTGAGATATTTGATATTACCCATGGGATTTAAATGCAGTATCGATATCTATGTTTGAAAGTTTTGTTTGATTTATCAGACTGATATTTTTCATTTTCACTTATGGCGTGGTTTATTATAAACTTGCTGCCAAGTATCAAATAACTTGTCGTACGTCAAATTTGATAAAGTACATGCTAAAAAATGTGGTTGGAGTAGTCTAAAGTCTATAAGATTAGAGTTGGCACAATCAAAAGGAGGGAAAATTTTGAGGGAAGCGATTCTATTGGTGCCCCATGTTGAATGCAACTTCAGAAAAAAAATGCTCTACTCTACCCGTGTTCCACAAAAAAAATATAACATGGCAACACTGATTTTCCCTTTTTATAACCCTAAAACTACCTCCACGTTTGTTGTTTCCCGCCTTCGATTGTGCCAACTCTAATCTTATAGACTGTAAATGGGTATATTAGGAAAAAAAAAATAATGTGCCGTAGCGACTACACCGCTTAGCGTGCATGTATTGCGGGATTGAACAAACCTCACTAAATTCAAGGGAATTATGTCCCTTTTAACATGTAAAAATACGTCGCACCATTTCGACAACCATTTGAAAAAAACCCAGGTTTATGAAATGTGATAGTATATTAATTGATATGCGGGTAAGGTAGATTTATTTCTTATCTCACACACTGTCTATCATTCAATGTATCACATATACCATACACTACATTATTCATGTAATATGACGGCAACAATTGCAAAAGTATCATTATTTATTTACATGTGGTTACCCATTAAACAGTAGTATCACAATAGTCAATACAGATACAATTAAAAACAATAAAATAAAATTTACACATTATCACTAAAAAATTCAGATAAATTAAAATAATCCTTCTCAATTAAAATAGTTTTAATACTTTTTCTTAAAAGCTTTTAGGGGGAGCTCAGCTATAGTAGAAGGTAATTTATTAAAACATCTTATGCCATTGATAACTGTAGATTGAAATGATTTGTAAAGCCTCCACATAGGAATATTGATATTTGTGGTAGATCTAGTTTGATAATTATGACTTTTGTCATTATTAAACTGTCCATCATCGTATTTAATTTTAATAAATAATAAACAATTGTTTAATAAACAATCGAGTAGATGAGTAAAGTGGTCGGATAAGACCCCCGTCCTGTAATACCCATTGAGCTGTCGAACAGGACTAAAAAAAAAAAAAAAAAAAAAGGAGTAAATACATGCAGAATAAAAAGTTAAAATACGATCATCTATATATATATATATATATATTTTTTTTTTTTACAGTTAGCATCATATTTAAGCTTATTTATTATGTGTATTGCTTATTTCTGTAACAAAAAATACTATTAGCTGAAGGGGCAGCTCCCCATTCTTTAATACAGTAGAGCATACATGAATGAAAGTGTGCATAGTAAGCAAGTTGAATTGTTTTTTTAACCAGAGTGGAACCAAGTTTATAAAGCATATGCAGAATGGGTGAAAGCTAATACTGAGATGGTTAACATGATCTTTCCAATTAAGTGTGCTGTCAATTGACAGTCCAAGTATTGTTATTGCTAAAGGATTTACAGAATTATGATTTTTAAGAGTATGTCTTAAAATTTGATTTTTTGATTCATTCAAAGTTAATTTATTAATGACAAACTAATCTTTAGCATCTTTTACAATGACATCAATTATTTGTTCAGCTTCATCACAATCCTTTCCTTTTATTACATATGTAAAATCATCTGCAAATCTCCGACTCAAAGCACCATATTCGGGAAGATCATTCATATAAATTAAATATAGAACCTATTTAATGTTGAATAAAAAATTTAGTTTGTAAACAAGTAGACAGAAGGTTACACAACAGGTTAATCCTGACAGAAATATATTGTTAAATAATTTTTTACTTCTACCTCAACACGCATATCAATATAATATATACTTAAACCTGGGTCTTTTTCATATGGTTGTCAAAATGATGTGACGTATTGTTACATTTTGAAACGAGACATAATTCCCCTGAATTTAGTGAGGTTTGTTCAGTCCCACAATACATGCAGGGTGTGCGGTGTAGTCGGGGGGTGACACGTCCTTTTATATATACCTGATACTCGATATAGACTACAGTCTGCATCTAATCTAATCTTAATGTGCTAAGTAAAATGTGATGCGATAGAAAAAAATTAAAAATTGGTTTAATCCCTCGGCACCAAATACCCTAGCAATACTTTTGTTTCACATACATCAATAATAACCCTGTATCAATGAAGTCTAAAACCTGGTGTTAAGATAGGAATAAGTTCTATTATATTAGCTTCCTGTGCTAAACAATTATGTTAAAGTTTTTTTATTTACATCTAGAGATTATAATTTACCTTCATTAGAGAGCTTTAGTTATATTTTTCCTAATTTTTTTAAAAAAAAACAAAAACTTTTTGCTCCAAATGAACTATAGAAATACCCCTTTCAATATTGTGACCTGAAATGTATATCGTAACAAAAATGCTGGTGTAAAAAAATAAGCCAAGTCTGAAAAGTTGTGAGATCATAGGTTTAGCCAAGTCTCCCCCACTGTTCGAGGATGTTCCACTAGGTCTAATTTATCCAGTGCAAGAACATGATGTTTGTCTGTTCCTATCTCTATTCTCTTTCCCAAATAACTACACATTTAAATTTAAGAACACTTTCACACCCCTAAGAGGCTAAAATAGGCTCATATATTTTATGAACTACTCTGGGTAGAAGTGTGAAATTTTTATTTCTGGTTCAGTTTTTCATGAACTTTAATTTATTTTCTATTTATTTATCTAAGTATCTTCAATAGGATACTAGAGGGGGGTCCAAATGGCCGTGAGTTGGTTCCAGTAAAGGATGGTATGGCGTATGGCTGTGCTCGACTTGGTGGGGTCTTTGCCGTGCCCCCAAATAATACGTAATTGGAAAAGTAAAAACAAGAATTAAGGTGATTACTCAATAGTAACAGGTGAGCGTAACATAATATTAGTAAAAAATATGAAACTAGTTAAAAAAAACTGAGTTTTGAACTCATTGCGCTACTCCCAAAAAAAAATTTTAAAAAAATAATTCCGACTACAGAGAAATATTTTTATTTTTTATAATTTGTTCCCACACCTTTTTTTTTTTGATAGACTGAAAATTTTGGAACTATTCTGGTGTTATGGACATAATTTTTTATACTAATTCTTTTATTAAAGGAAAATAATTGTTTTCACCCAATAAATCCGAAACAGATTTCCTATTATGAATGAACGCCTCAGGAATACATAATAAGGGTTGAAGACGTGCTCACTGCTTAGGTAACATTATCCAAAACGATCTGATCCATTTCTATCAAACAGTGCCAATGAGAAGATGATTCCATTGGTTAAAAAAGGCAAAGTATTTTTCAATTGTTCTTGATTGTATTAGCCCCGTGGAACAAATGATCAAGTCCGTAAGATTCATGGACATTGTGCAATCTTCAGGAAAAGTCATTTCAGTCTTTGTGAACATCAATGGACCCTTTTTGGGATTTGTACTGCTAACTGAAATCACAAAAACTTAAAAACAAAATTAAATATATATCAGTGCTTGTTTAGTTATTTAATGTTATTTATGTGTTTTAATGTTTTATATTTAATGCATTAATTCTTCTACAGTCTGCACATTCAATTTTTCAGAGTCTTGAACTCTGAAAAATTGGGGTGGAGAGCAAACGAGAATGTCGGCTCATCTAGGCAAACAGAAATGTCACTGGTAGAGGGGCACTTTGGTTAACAGTTCAACAAAACTTTATAACCTTCACTGCTTGAAAAATCTTGGCATTTACTGTCGCTCCCTGTTTAAACCTTATCGTTCCACTCTTGTTTTATTCCATCCCCTTTTATTATTCTATTCTCTTTTCAAATTTTTAATTCCAAAATTTGGAATTGACGATGGAATACATTAAAAAGATGGTGGATTGAAAAACGAGTAAATAAAACTTGTTTACAAACAAGTGATACTGCCTCACCCCCTTTTCAGCCCAACTGGCTTTATTTTTTCCTCGCATAGGTTGGCCAATCTGAGGGTCAAATAAATTCACAACTCGTAACACGCAGACTGTAGTGCAGATAACTGGGAAGATAGCTGTGAAAGGGGCGAGGTGGGATTCTTAACTCTTGCCTTGGGTGGCAAAACACCTAGAATTTGCCCTGGCAATTATGTTAGTTAAGAGTAAATATTACTTGGGCAACTTAGAAAAAAGTATCCTTATCACTTAGCATAAGTTAATCTAACACTCATTATTTATCTGAAAAGAGTCAAGTTCACTGGAAAAGATCCTCCCATGACCGATGGCTGAAACAAGTTAATGAACTAAAAGAAAATTAACTAACACAATAATAAATCCATTTTGTTCATTATAATAGTTTTCTCCTTTAGAATAATTTGTTTATAAACATTAAAATTGATTCACTTCCTCTTAGTTTTACAATTTCCTTTTTAGGGTTTTGTAGATACTTCTCAAAACCCTTATGCCGAGGGTGATGTGTCCGTCTGTCCGTCGCTCTTTGGTTCATAG
>KZ651304.1:456165-470118 GCA_001010745.2 Gerris buenoi | reverse complement strand
GGGGGGGGGGCACGTGCCCCCTGTGCCCCCCCCTGGATACGCCACTGAGACAATGAACAATTAATGATGTACTCGAATATATGAAAACATTTTTTCTGACAGAATTTTCGGTATAAAAGCTTAGATTTTGAAGAAACTAACCTGCACTATAAATTTGGAGTTTTTACTTACCCCAGAAAAATCGAAAAAAATAAATAAATAAAATCGAAAATTGTTAGTTTACAACATAAAATAATTGTCCCTTTAAATCATCCTCTTCATAAAAAGGTTTTCTTTTTAGTTGTCTTGTACCGATTTTTAGTTAAAATTTGCCAATGGTTTTTTTGAAGTGAAACTTCTTTGGCGGCGGTAGAGTGAATTTTTTCATATAGTGACATCGTGTAACGAAGTTTGCGATTCGAGACTCGTCCAAGTGTAACATTTTTACAGATTAATTGTAGATACCTATTTAAAGATCAGCAAATCTAAGCAAACATTTATTTTTATTGGAATAAATGTGGTTGCCTTAGCATAGCAATATTTTTTTGAGTTTCCACTACGTACATGTTTACCTCGGGTCAGACGGTGAAACGCGCCATAACTCCATAAGGAATTTCGTTCCAAAAAAATGACGTGTTTAGTTTACTGTTAATAAGAACAATTATATCTCTCTACTCCCTGTTTATATTTACGATTATAATAATAAATACATGTTGGCAACATTGAAACTTCACTTCCTTTATGCCTTGTTGCAACTAGTGCTTCATTGTTAAATTGATAATGTAGATTCATAAATCATATGAGTGAATTATAAATCAAAGTTGTTTTTGGCTTAGAGTGTGCAATGTTAAGGAAAGAAAAGGTCTGTATAAAGACAAGACAGAGGTCGATGTGCTTAGTTAATGAATAGTGCTAATGACAAGTGCCCTAGACATGGCATCCACCTGCTATGTTTGAAGCACTTTTTTCACGCAGGGTCACATGGCCTCCACATGCCCTTCTAATCTTTCTAACACTCCTTGTTAAGTATTTTAGGATCATCTGTGTTTTTTATGGGATCTGTAAGATCTTTAGGGTGGATCTTTTCGGAGATGACTTGGTTATGAAAACCTGTTAGACCCTCATTATTTATCTCTTTATATTTCTTTTTAGTTAGGAAGAACTGTAAAACTAAAGATATATTTAAGGAAAAAAAAACTTTACTTTCCTAGCACCAGCATTATCATAAGGTTAATCTTACTACAGATTTTTTATTTTTTTTTTTAAAAAAAAGTACATTTCGTCTTTTTTATTTACGAGCTTTAATTTTTTTTATTTTTCCAAAAAGAACGGTTAATTTCAAAAGTGTGGACAAGATGTTTTATGATGTATTGATTTGGCCTTAAAGGTTTAAAGTCTTAATAATTATTTTTTTAACTCCATCTAAAGTCTAAATAGCGGTTTGTACGAAAGAAAGCAATGTGCGCAGTAACGCTAATCGCAACACATGTTTACAGAAAGGTTCCCTATCTGTTAGGTTTCTTTAGATTTGTTTTTAATACTTTCGAAACATCACAAACCCGTTCTAACCTGAAGATGATTTTATATCAGTACATAGTACAATGTACGCGCCTCAGGGACGGATTCAGAAGTAGAATTTGGGGTGCAGGGGGGACTAGGGAAGAGGGAATACCCACAGTCCCAGTCTAATGGGGTTCCCCCGGAAATTTTTAGAAAATTAGGTTAAAAATGGTTAATTTTAGTCCTTTTATCTTTTTTATATACCTTCACAACGTCCTATACAGCAACTGAAACTAGTGGATACACGCACTCTTAACTGAGTATATAAACAAATAATCATCGAAGTATGCAAATAAATAAACAAAAAATAGTTTAATGTTTGTATCCCAAATAAACATGCAAGTGGGAATTCTAGTTTTAAATGTTAATATCAGCTTGATTATTGCTCCATTAACTATAATCCTTTACATATTAGCAAAATAATAATTATATCATTTGTTTTAAATATTTGAAAAAAAAAAAAAATAATAATAATAATAAACATAAAAAATGTTTAATCTATTTATTTCAATTGATATTTTTTTTTCATAATTTTGTTGAATTTGGGGGGAGAGAAACAAATGGGCGCCAAATTTTGAAACTTAATAGGACCAACAATTGGCGAACCATGATTCACCATACAAATTGCATGAAAATCGGACCTATAGTTTTTAAGAAATGTCTTAAATTAATCTTTAATGATGTCTCCTTCAGAGCGATCACATAGCTTCCGTTACCTTCGGTAAAATCGGAAGCAAAATAAAAAGACCAATCATGGACCATGACTTAAAGAGCGAATTTTCAAATAAATCTGCGTATTATTGGCTTATGATAATATAGAAAAATTTTGTTATAGCATTTGGATGGGTGAAAAAAAAAAAAAATAAAAAAAATAAAAAAAATAGATAGTATATCAAATAGATATCAAAATAGTATGTACCCAATGTATACATGTCGTTGGAAAGCTCTTTAAGAGTACTGTAAAATTAAAGAGTAAGTAAAATTGTTGTTATGTACACTTTCGTTATATTAAGAGGGGGGGGGGGGGTTAAATGGAAAAACCATGTTTGTATGCTACTTTTGGCCCTAAATTATCAAAATTTGACCCCTAATTGGACTCCAAAAATTCTGGCCAACGAACTCATCATTTCTTATGATATCAAAATTTGTTTGAATTTTTTAAGTGCACCCTAGGGTGAGATATCATCTGGAGTGACACATACACATATACATATAGGGGAAAGTTGTCTAAAACGGGGACGTCGGGTCAAACGGGGACATAGTGCTTTTAGAGTACGCATTCTAACTATGTCCCCGTTTGACCTGAAGTCCCCGTTTTTAGACAACATTCCCCTATTATACATACATAAAAAAGTGTTATATTTTAGGAATCGATTAAGAATGGTCTAAAACGGAATCAATGGAGAAAATTTTTACAAATTCGCATTCCAAAAATTGTCAAGCCATCGTGATGGCTTAAATAAATGGGGGGGGGGGGGTCTTCAAATATATATAATAACTTTTCTAAATAGTTATCTAAATTCATTCTCTTTAATATAAAATTAAGACCGTTGCCACGGGCTTAACGGCTTATATGTATTTGTATAATTCAATTTTTAAATTTATTTTTATTGTTTGTTACAGGTATGTCAATGAATTTATTATTGAGTCAATTAGCTTGGTATGTATGTAATAATTATTATTTTTTATTCTTAAGTGAACTTTATATGTTGATGTTGATAAAAACACATTTGAACAAATTGAAGAGTACAATAGAACAGTTTATCATCTTGTAACTGCAGCAACGATTAATTATATTGGTTTAGAATATACATTATAATAGACACACAGTTGCTATTAATTTTTACTTGGAGTTCAATAGAAGTGTAATTATGATACTGCTCCAGGAATGTACTTAGCAAGTTTATGCTCGTTTCAGCAAACTTTCCAGTCGGGTTTATTATTTTCTAAGAATTGTAATTTAATTTCAAAATCAATACATAGTGAATCACCTTATCTGATCATGCAGCTATATTTTGTTTATTATGGATATGGTTTTTAAATATATATATCGATCTTTCAATCAAATTTCAAAATATTCCCTCTTCTCATATACTTAGGATATATAAATTGTGTATTAGTATTGTCAAATATCAAGTTTGATAATTTTATGGATTTTTACGATTTGAGGTCCTCTTAAAAAAATGTCGGCCCGCTTTCTGTAGTGCAGATGCGTAGAACCTAAACTAATGGGCCGATTTCGATGAAATTTGGCTACAGCTTCAGAAATATCATACCTTGAAGGGAATGCGAGGAATATAAATAGTTTAGCACTTAATTTTGAGTTGGCCCCCAAAACTGTGAAAAGAAACGCGAAAAAAAATTATTTCACAAAAAATTAATGTTAGAGAGGTGTTTAAATAATCAGGTGAGACATGTTTAACACTGATGATCTCATCGAGTAGATGAGTAAAGTGACCGGATAACCCCCGTCCTGTAATGACCCTGGTAGTTGATCGGGACTAAAACCCAAAATAAAAAATAAAAAAATAATAATAATGTTTGATTAGTTTCAATTAATAATCGTTCTACAATTCGATTTTGGTCTATACTATAGTGCATTTAAATGCGAATATGTCATTTTTTCGGGGAAAACCCTAGTTTTCCTGGCGGGGAGATGTTATTTTTATGTTGGTTTCATGAAGATAAATTTTGATTTGTTCAATAATAATTATTAAAATGCAATCACGAAAAAACTTACAGAAAGAAGCACTTATCCAACTATTCAATATGTGAATAATGTACTCGAATTCTGAAAGTGTCGTACGTTTTTTATTTTATTATTATTTTAGGACGTCATTAAACAATGCTATAATTTAGTGACGTCTATATTTCCGTATCATATTTCACTTTAAGTTTTATCGGTCTGGTTTGTCTCTTGGTTTTTTTGTCCTCGTGGGACCATATTTCAACAATGAAATATCGGTGTTGATGAAGAAGGGGGGGCTCGAAAACAAATGGATTTGGTTTTCTGATAATTACCATTATAAAATAGTGATTAGTTTTTTTTTTTTCTTTGTTTTCTTTGGAGATTTTAGTCCCGTTCGACTGTTTTCTGATAATTACCATTATAAAATAGTGATTAGTTTTTTTTTTTTCTTTGTTTTCTTTGGAGATTTTAGTCCCGTTCGACTGTTTTCTGATAATTACCATTATAAAATAGTGATTAGTTATTTTTATTTACGAGAGAGGGAGATGTAAGGTTTTCTCTAGCGTACAGTCAAGTTCTTTAGGCGCTAGTTGTTTTTTTTGTTGTTATGTTGTCGGCAGTGGGTCCTCCCCAAGGGAGTTTAATGTCTGTTGAAGACTAAACAGAAATGAAGGAAGGTTTTTTCAAGGTTACTTATGTTTTTTTCTCTCGTTAACCTCCCGCTTCTTGTTGCTTGAAAAAGTAAAGGGACAGACAAATCATCAGACAGACACGTGTTGTATATATATTTAAACATTGGTTCGTGCAACTAGAATGCGTAATATTTAATATTAACCTAGAGAAGTGGTTGCTCTTATCTCAGTCTTGTCAACAGATTAAATACTAGCAAATTTTAATTGTTTTATTCAATCTGTATGGAAGTGTAGAAATTAAACTGTACGTTATAGGATTAGAGCTGATTTTAGGTTTTCTTACGAAGTACGAAAATAAACCTATAATATAGCGGCTCTGACTGTCTGTCTGTTGGCATGTTTCAATTTATAAACTATTATAGCTAGGAACATGAACTTCGGCACACAGGTGCATCTCGGCATTTGTGACAATTGTACACATTTTGGAGTTTTCACACTTCATATTTTCAATATGGTGGACTATAATAGTAGTCGACTAAAAAAACTTTTTTAGACTTGTTATTCATCAATTTAAAGGTCTCAAAAAAGTGTAGAAGATGAATATGCAACTATTACAATTTTTCACTTAATAATTTTAACTTAATCGTACAAAAACCGGCAATTATCGCCTCACATACTTACGTGAAGCGCGCCTTATTATTTGTTTATTACAATGTGAACCCCTCGTATTTGCAGGACATTAATATTTTTAAATTAATTGGCTATTTCCTTGAGATCTATTCGTAGAGTTTTGCTGCTTGTTCACATTCAACATTTTTATGCAATTAGATAATAATAGTTATTTACGCACCAAATGAGGAAACAAAGTCATTACTCCCTGAGCGTTATTGTTGGTTCCTGAGGCGAAGCCGAGGGAACCATACTGTCAAAATCCCGAGGCGAAGCCGAGGGAGTTATTTAGTTGGTTCCTGAGGCGCAGCCGAGGGAACCATGAAGTTTAATCCCGAGGCATAGCCGAGAGAGTTAATTATAGCGAGGGTGCTATGACTTTTTGCTCCCGTGGTCCGTACAAGATTTTTCCTCCAGAAGGGTGGAAAACAACACAAACAAACCTAAGATTTCGATTTATCAATTTATTTAGGTATTAATAACTAAGTTTACAAATGTTTATACCTTTAATTTGTCTAACGGCTTTTAAAAACAAAACAAAAAAAAAGTTTTATAACATCTTATTGTAGAAAAAAATAATGTCAATTAAATGTGCAATTCATCAATTCCAACTATGTTTTCTTTGATTTCTATAATAACTTAAAGTTATTATAGAAATCAAAGAAAACATAAAAAATTGGCGGTTGCCCCTGCCTAAGGGCGGACTTGATAACTTTCAATAACTATGTAATTATAATAATACATAACTCTATAACTCAAATGTTTAATAATACACAAAATGTACTACAAAATGACTAACTGAATAATATTTAATTTATTTGTGTTTATCTCTTAAATACGATAAATCAAAAACAATAATATAACCTGATAGGATGTAACCTACCTCTTTTCTACAAGGTCTCTTTTCTTTAAGTTTTGTTTAAACTCAGTCATACGATATTTTAAAATGACAATAAAAATTCAAGTATCACGGCAATCAAAAGTACGTGTCATTTAAACTCTGTAATATTTAATAAAAAAGCTTTTAACCTGTCGAGTCATTGAGTTAAAAAAGAAAAAATGCTATTAGTTACGAAAAACAGGCAACACTGATTTTTTTAAGAATAATAAGTTGGCTCTACTGTTACTTTCCACCACGATTTTTACTTTCCGCCACGATTTCTACTTTCCGCCACGATTTTCACAACTAGGCTGTAACGGGATTCTTTCCTCCCTATAAACTAGGGTGGAAAGTTAATGTTTCCTCCCTTCTGGAGGAAATAGCTTTTTATTTGTCAATTTGCACAGATACCCCCAGATTAATTTTAACTTTGCTATATTGATACTTTTATCTAAAAAATTAAAAAGAATTTTGACAAATTTAAATAACAGGAGACACTGTTAAATAAATCAGACAATAATGGGCTGTAAAATCATAACATCAATAAAGTACGTGATAGGATGAGAAGATATGTGCCTCACTAATTGGAAGTATATGTTTCATATAATAAATAAAGGATACTTAGTTCTTTTTATAAATAAGGCGGGCCAAACCTCTGTTGCTCACAAGCTTGGTAGGTTTTTTTTTATTTCCGCTTGGACTGTACAGCACGTGAAATGCAGTTGACGTGCATTTCTTTTTGTCTTCTTCCACTTGTTTTTATTTTCTTGGCTCCTGATAGAGTTCAGACATCATAATATTGTGTTTTTTTTTCTTCTTTCTATCCTGCTAGAGGGGAAGATTATGAGTTAACCAAGTCCAAATTGAGAACATGTTCATGTTCTCAATTCAATGGGCAAATCAGTAACATGTTCATGCCTACGTTCTTGGTTTTATCAGAGGGGTTCCGCTGTCAAGATGGTTATTTAGTTGATATACATCTCATTGTAATTTCAATGATGAAGAAGTTTGGCTCGGTTATAGCACCTTGTCTATTACTAGGTATTATTTAGCTCTATCATTGAAGCGATCATGTAAAGTATTAAATATCTACATTTAAAAAAAAGTTAACAAACATGTCAAGTTGAAAAGAGTTGATAAACTATGCGTGAAACAAGGTTAGGGAAAAATAAGATTAAAAATAAAAATTGTAGAAATATTTTGTAAAATAGTTTTGTGTATAAAACTATTAAGGCTCGCTTCACGGCTTCGCGTAAGCAAATGGGGTGGGGAGCCAATGAGAACTCAAGATTTGCCCTTTGGATAACCATATAAGAAGGTGAATTAGTGGCTTTATTTTTTCCCTCAGAGGTTGGCAAATCTGTGAGTCACTCAATTTCCCGCGCTGTCAACGCACTAACTCTCGTTTGAGACAGACTGTAGAAATACTTTTTCAACAATTATAATTGTACTTGTATTTAGTCTAAAAAGTCACACATAGAATATTTTACAGTTTTTAAGAGGGGAAACACGATTTTGTTTGTTATTTGTACAGGTTTGAAGAATGTTCTATGTTTTTTAGAGACTTTTTTTTCCCAGTTTCTAGTGAATTTAAATGTCTAGGTTTGTACTTTGTTTTTTGTATTCTTGTTCTTATTCTCAAGGGTTATACTTCTTGCCCTGCATATAGTTAACAACTTCGGAACTTGACCCTTCTAAGAAAACAACTCACAAAGTTTGCTAGTTTCTTAGAATACGTTATGTAGACTGTCCTTGCAAAATATATTTAAACCATCTAAAAATGGTTTCATTTTTACTTTCTTTCAAAATGATCCAAACAAAATAATGTAAATAAAAAAAACAAACATATTTTTTAAACAGAGGGTGCAAATATATTGTAATTGATTCATAACTATGAATTTTATACACACCGGTGACGCTATTGGTTTTACTAAAAAAAAAAAAAAAAAAAAAAAAAAATCGATCGTCGAATAGATGAAGATAAAATCTTTTGCGGTCCTAAAATTCCAATTTTAAATTTAGATAAAAAATTTTAGTCGCCCGACTTGCTCATATTAAGTTGGCCTGTGTGTGGCCTCATATTAGTCTCCAATATAGTCGTTACTTTTTGATTCAGTTTTCTGTCAGCTATATTATTTTATGTTAATTTTACCTATTAATTGTTCTGTTAAATTTGTATTCTGCTTTGTAATTATAATTTCGGTGTGTTGGAGGAAATAGATATTTTTGGAAATACTTTATTTTTCTCTACCTGTATAAAGACCCTGTTTTTTTTTTATTTTTATTTATTTATTTTAATTTTATTTTAGTCCCGTTCGACAGCTCAATGGGTCATTACAGGACGGGGGGGTTATCCGACCACTTTACTCATCTACTCGATGAGATCATCAGTGTGAAACATGTCTGATCCCTCCTGGATTCGAACTCACGTCGGGGTTTGGACCTTGGTTTCAGAGCTAGGGCGCTAACCACTCAGCCACGCCGGCCCCCACNTTTTTTTTTTTTTTTTTTTTTTTTTTTTTTTTTGTTTTTTTTTTGTTTTTTTTAGACCCTGTTATGGGAGGTTTAATCGAAAGCATATATTCAAATAAAAATTTGAAAAAAAATTACCTTTAGTAACATTTGAGTTAATTGACTAGCTGCCATAAAAAAAAAAAAAATAAATAAAATTGCAAAGACCATCTTTTCGCAGGTAATTAGTTGTCACTACTACTAGAAAGCGAATAGTAGTAATCATAATGTCGCATATGCATTCATTTCTTCTCAATATTAGGACGTAATTACTCCAGCAATTTTTAAAAATTATTTAATAAACTAACACTACAAGCTACATGTAAAAAAAAATCTACAATCTCCGGGTTTTGAACTTGTAATGTTTGTAATAGATTAACATGAGGAAATTTAGATCTATCTCTCAACCATTCCTTCATCCATATGAGTCCTTCTTTTTCACTTTATAAAAGCATAACAATACACAATTTTTTTATTTTTTTTTAAATACATAGGTATAATATTATTTTTTAATTTTTTATTATTCGTCACACTTAATATTGTAATCTATTTTAATCTCACTTAGCTGTCAGTGATCGACGTTGTTAAATTAATGAATTTTGACGGGGGGGGGGGGAGCAGGAGTTCTGGAGCCGCTATAGCTGGAACAGGCTTCCGACCGAGCTTGCTCTACCCTACATCGAAATTTTGTTTACAATGTTATTTAATTTTATCTCTTCTCGGAAAGTTATTGATTTATTGACTAATACTAATATTTTGGTAAAGCTAATGACAGACTGTTGTATTGGCATCAGAAATACATAATCTGTGCAACTTTCAGCTATGTAGGTGTTCTTTAAGTGAGTCCAATTTAGGCTACAAGATTTATCCCGTACCAAAAATTAAAACTAATTAAAAGCGTGTAAAAAATCTCTATAGGCAGACATTATAGCGTTTCTAAGAAGTGGTAATAATTATGTTATGAGGGTCAGGGTTGAAATAAGTGTTTAGCCGTCATCTTTAAACAAAATTACATATTGGAAAACTCTTATAGAAAAGTTGTGACATAAAAGGAAGCTAAATTCAAAGTTTTAAGGTTCTAATGCGAGGTTCCGGAGATATCACCATGTCCAAATTTTCATATAAATAGCCGTCATCTTGATTGAAAATGATGAATTGAAAAAATATTTTTAATGAAAGTCTAGAAACAAAGAAGAACCCATCTAAAAATGCAATTTTCTTGTGAAACTGGCTCTAGAGAAGTTGCTTTGACAAATTTTACTCATAAATTGCTGCTATTTTGAATCTATACTGCCAATTGGAAAATCCTTTTACAAAAGTTGTTTGTGTCATAAAAGGAAGCTTCCGAATTTCAAGGTTCTTGAGATATCGTTGAATTCCGCATATTTGGGCGCCATCTTGAAACAAGAGGAGTTTGAACGAAGACAGTTATGATCCCACATTATTAGGTCTTGGACCTACAAAACTGCGGCCGATCTCAGAAATCTTTTGTCAAAAGATTTGAAACTGCCAGATCTACGTCGCCGACAGACTTCTGCCAGATTTATACCACTATCGAGCTGATCTGATTGGATGACCAATCTCAATGCGTGAAGTCTGTCAGATACCTTTGCACGTTAAGGCAGACAGCATCTGCCAGATTTAAATCGGCTACGATATCTGACACAAGTGGTCGGTCGACCAGATCTGTTGGAAATATCTGCTCGTGTATGGCTAGCCAGTGTCAGTGAGTGAGTCACTCAGTCATGTGGCTAATGTGGCTATATTATAAAAATGACAGATAAATCAAAGTGTGTGTTTTTCCATGGTGTCCAGAAGCGCCCCCTGAGCTCGGTAAGCTGAAACTTGACACATTTATAGTCTTTGGACGAGTTTTTAATCTAGAGCATTGGACGAACAGAGCTAAATTTTCCTTAAAGATGTAAAGGTGAGCATTTTAATGATCAAAAAGTTATTAAAAATCAATTGACTATTAAAGCGAGCTACAACTTTGTACAATGGATACAAGTATAACGTAAATAATAATATGTATTATGAAAAAGAAATGAAGGAGTATATATAGTAATAAAATAATAATAAACCCATGGGTGCCGTGGGTCTCTGCTTTATAAATATCTAAGTTGATAATAAAGCATTTAATTATATATATGACCAAACGTTTTGCTACAAAACAGATATTTCAGATTTAATTTAATAGATAATTTTTATTTAGTGGAAGCGTGCTGGGCCCATAACCTATTACTATTTTATAAGAGGACTAATTCTGTCTTGAGACAAATCTGATTATTTAATTAAATAAAAATACAATAAACAATACACAAATTAACTTTGAGGACAAGGTTGATGTCAAATGTCAATATAGAGGAATAAATCAAATAAAATTTTCAACTTTACATCCTATTTTATTTAAGAATTTTAGAATAATGATATTAATAATTTTATGCAAATAAATTAATGGGATTTATTAGTATTAAGGTAAGAAGAGGTGTTAAGTAGAGGTCTCTCAAATTAACTTCTTGTTATCATGTTAATGTCAGACTGATAATATGTCATGTTGGTGTATTCATGTTCAACATGATTAGAGGAGGAAACTTGGCCTTTATTAATTAAATGTTTAATAATATAGAGCTGGTGCCAACCCATTTATATATGTTAGTAATGAGAATGGAAAATACTGCTTAGTCTTCTCAATGTATAAACTAATATTATTTTAGATTTTTCTAAATTTAATTAAGATTATTTGACTTAATTTTACTGTTGAAAGTTGCTTAACTTAAGAATTTGAATCTTTTCTTGGCGGAAGGTTATAAATCTATTAAATTAAAAAACATAACACATTCCGTAGCCCACGGCACGGAGCTATTCAGTGAATAACATTTTCATAGCCTTTTATAAATAATGTTCTATTTTGTAAGCTCTGAATATGTCTTTATTGCAATTAGCAAGGCTTTTAAATTAAGAATTATCAAGGATTTAATAAAAGTATTTTTTAAATATGCTTCCGGCACTTAAAAAATGTTTAAAAAAGTTAAAATATTAAATAAAAGTACAATGATATAAAAAAATAATAAATAAGTTGTTATTCACTGTTCTTACGTGCTCTTGTGGGCGAGTTGAGATTAATCTTCCGGTTTGCCCAATGTAGTTTTTGCCGCAACTGTAAGGTATTTCGTATACACCGTAAGTTTTGAAATGGAGGTCTTTTGGCGATTTCATGAGGCTTCTGTGATCATTTGAGCATTAAAAGTGGTTCCGATCCAGTGTTTTTGGAGAATCCTGCTGATCTTTTCCGTCTTTCCTTCGATGTATATTCTTTTTGGGGATTTTAAGTTCACCTATTGTGTTGTAATAATTATTATCGGCTTCGATAGTACCCATATTGTATATAAGAGATCTTCTGCTGTCTAGTGAATCAGTAATTGCGTACATACCAGAAGATTACTTAATTAAATGTTTTGGGTGTATTAAATAAATCAAAGGGCTTTCTTAAAACACAGTTTATTATTTTTTTTTTTTTGTTTAATTAGTTAAACAAAAAACCGAGTTATTATTCTTGGATTAGAGTTATATTTTGATAAATTTTGTGCCCGGGCGCACCTCAAATTGAGCCGCAGGGGATGCAGAAGGCAGCACAGTTTTTATCAATCGCAAAAAATATATGAGACTGCGCCAATTGAGACGCCAGATTCTCTAGAGTCGGGTAGGCCACGTGTGATGTAGCACTCCCCTGCCCTGTTCTGCGTCTCAATTCGTGCGGTTTCATATAATATCTGCAGTTGAAAAAACTTTGCTGCCATGCTCTGCATTGCCAACGTCTCAATGTGCGCCCGGGCTGTTTGTTGTTTGAATCTGCAAAGTGTACTTTAGTTAAAAATGCGTCAAAGATTTAAACTAATTGTACTGAGAAAACAGAATTGCGAGCAGAGGAGCTAATAACACGTGCGATTCTATTGAATAAATTGGAAGTATAATCAAGTTGAAATCAACTAGTTGTTTTTTTGTCAGAAGTAAGGACCAAATAACGTGAAAAAGCTTGTGTTAGAGAAGGGTATGTAAATAGTGGGTGCCATGAAGAGATGTCTAGACTGAATTACCATCCCTTCACCAACATTACAGCAATTTATGCCGTTTTACCCTTTCTGTCCTGTTAACATATTGATTTTCATTTCCTTTATTTGAAAGTTTCCTCAAATTTTCTTCACATTATTTTTCATAGTTATTGTTTATAAAAATAAGGTTTACATATTAATATATTTAAAATCAGAGTAAGGTGGCTATAGGTGTAAATAAGAATAAAAATCATTATATTTTAAGTTCATTTCCAACATTCCATTGTTAGTTCAGCAGCCCTCTCCCAGGAGCGCTGTATGTCAAACACTTTTTTAGCAATCCTTTCTATTAATCTTTCCCCATAAACTAGGTATTATTATTGCTCTTATTCGCTGTTTTTATATCAAAATAGAAGAAACTAATAAAAAATAAAATAAAAATAAATGAATAAAACTAGTTTATCTCCAGCAGGGACGAAAAGTAACTTTTCAGGGCTAGTTTATAGGTAATAATGTTGGTCTTTTCATCCCTGTTCTCAAAAACGGGGAAATAATGTAAAAACAGGGAAATAATGTGAAAACGGGCAAATAATCCACGTTCGCCAACCTAATTATTTTGTAAATAGTAGAGAATGAATGGTAAATATAGAGAATTGGTTGAAATCAGGTTGGCAGCACTGCTTCTAAACTCCCAGCTGTATTGCGAGTCATTCTACGATGATTTGTTTACTTTTGTTTAACTTCCGTTGAACTTTATATTTTTTATTACTTTAAAAGTGATTATTAATTGTTTTAAATCATTTAAATAATTTATATACTATAATAATACGTTTAATAAAGAAATACAAATGTTTTCTTTGTTAAACGAATCATAGAAAGCGCTTTTTATGGAGATAAAATTTTGTATGTACCTCGAGAATAATGCATTATTATTCCCTTGTTATAATTATCTCCCTCGGCTTCGCCTCGGGAGCTAATTGGTAT
>KZ651304.1:438276-455658 GCA_001010745.2 Gerris buenoi | reverse complement strand
AAAATCGCAATGGTTAAAAATAGTGATCAATTAATGTGATTTATAAAGGTACATATAGATTGAAAAATAAAAAATGTTTGTTGAGAAGTTTATAATCAAAATAGGATTAATTTGTGAAACTAATTATATGTTACAGTTAATAAAGGACTGAAGATGACCTTAGTAAGGGTCGAAACGTTTCCGACTTAAAATGTAATGATTTTTATTCTTATTTACACCTATAGCCATCTTACTCTGCTTTTAATTGAATTACAAGGGTGTATTCATTATAAAAAAATTTCAAAAAATTTTTTTCAAATAAAATTTAAAAAAAATTCATATTAATATATGTAAACTTAAAATTAATTTTCTTGGATTCATTGGAGAATTTTATACTTAGTAGACCCTGATTAAAATACTTTCCATTGTCTGCAGTATGTTGTAACTTCTGGATAAAGTCACTTTTATTTCTAGTAAAATGGTATTTAAAATTTTTTGTTGTGTCTTTTTAACTAACCGTTTTTTTTTGGACGAACCCCTATCATCTTTTATATTAAGTTGATACTTGCAGACGAAAATTCAAATTTATCATTTATGAATGTCAGTCCTCTTGAACCTATACCTCATATTGCAAGAAGGTCCAACAGAATAGATTTACTTTCATCTCATTATTATATATAATACCTGACTAACTTTGATTTGCTACCGAATGGTCCTTATCAGATACATATTTTTCTTTTGTGCAAAAGTTTTTTTTTTGATAGTTAGAACTTATAATAGAAAAACGAGTGATCGCTTTCATCGTTTTTGATTTGCATGGAATGTAAATAAAAAATAATCTTGTTAATAGTCAAAAGTATATTTTTAAGATTTATTTCGTTAAAAAAACCATATAGCTTTTATATATAAATATATTTTTTTTTAAGACTAGATATTTAGTAACAGTTTCAGCTGCACTGCTTGTGCTCTATTGTTGTCTGTACTTATAGAGTTCCATAATGCTTTGCTATCTTGGATTAGTTTAGACATAGTCTAGTTGGATTTCGTGTTGGGAGGCCATCCAGAGGAGAACACGGCGTGTGCTTTTTGCGGTGCTTGATAAATTGCAAAAACACCGGTGGTTAAAGCCAGATGGAATGTTACTGTTTCATCCGCTTTTTCCTCCTACAGCAATTTACCCTTCACATTTCTTCGTCAAATTCAGTTTGGGCTAGATCTAAACCTCGCCGATATACTAGGTCTGATTAAGTGCTCTTGTAACCCGGTTGTGCCCTTTTCGTTTTATTGCCAGTTGAAGAACTACCGCAAAGAGGGCACCGTTTCTCTCTTTTATCGAGTGCTAGACTGAAATTCAGGGGTTAAATCTCTTTCAGATTTTCTGGATCTGGAGATTGTTGTATAATAATGAATACCTATAAAAATTTAACTATTTTATGTTAAGAAAATAAAGGTCTTCTTTAGGGTCCGAGGACAGAACCAGCCAAAACCAAGGATCCTTATAATTAAATTTTAATTAATAAAATAACATTATACAATTTCATAAAATCCTGCGATTGTCTGTCTTTCTGTCATTAACGCATCTAGTCTCCAAAAGCAGCCTACTAAAAAAATTAAAACTTTACAGCTATGTTAAATGTTATAACTATAACCCTAACAGAGAAAATTAAATGCTATAACTATAACCCTAACAGAAGAAAAATATTTGGGTAAGCTTAAAAAATCATCTTTCGAAAATAAGAGATTGACATTAGTTAACAAAAATGGTCATGTTGGGGTGTTCAGGGGCTTCACTGAGTACAAATATATATTTGGTTTAGTATTGCGAAGTCATCTTTGCGCCATTTGTTCTTAAAAATGACGTAATTTGTTATTCCCGTTATAATGACAGAATTTAAAACTATCGGAATTAGAGATTCTGCCGAAGGGAAAAATAAAGAGTGAGTATATTAAACGCTTGATATTTTTAGGAATAAGATCATTATAGATCACGAGGGAAGTTATGAAGTTAGATTGTCATGTTAAGTGATTCAGGAATATATTTCTGGGGAATATATGTGGTTTTCATATATATTAATACATGTGCTGACGGTTTTTAGACTTCATAAATATGGTGTGATTTCCGATGTAAGAAAAGCTTCTTTACAAATAATCAGTTTAGCAAAATCACTTACTGAATGAGACAGAATTTATTATACTCTTCCTTTCCGACCATTCACAGACTGTTTTCCCGTTCTATTCCTGGCAATCATACTAGTAGCCCCAGGTAGCGGATGGAACTAGAATGAGGAATAAGGATTTGGTTTAGGGTAACTGATTCACTCATACCGTGTCTTAGAGCGTAGGTCACGTTGTATTTTTTGTTTCGTTTACTTTGATTCGCCATTTCCCAAACCAGGTTTCAAGGAGACTTATTTGAGGATAGGATTTATCATCGGTAAAGGAAGCGAGAACTGTTGAAGGATGATGGGCAACGTCGGAAGTATAGATAGAATAAAGGGTAGAACCTAAAATGCTACCTTGGGGCACTCCTGCATTTACAGTTTACAGGGAAGATGGAGGAGGTCGAGGAGTTATAGGAGACTTGAAAGAAACGGTTTCCCAGACAGACTTTTTGGATGAGGAAATAGAAGAAGGGAAGTATACTCTTGAGCTTCCAAAATAAGCCAACATGCCATACGTTATCAAAAGCCTGGGCTTCATCAAGAAATACTGCCGAGCAATACTTTTTCTGTTCTAGAGCAGAGGAAATTACATCCAAAAATCTGTGGCACTGCTGGACAGTGGAATGATGGAAACGGAAGCCAAGTTGGTGATCAGGAATGACTTTGAGGAATTCTATTAAAGGGTTCATCTCTAAGGTATTAAGGTTATCTCTATAGGGATTTGTCTTCTGTGGTTTTTTGTTTGTATTGTTTGGGAAGCGTTGTGAGTTATACGTCTTCATAGTCATGATATTCGTGCTGCAGTCAGTTGTCTACTAAGTCTGTTTGTCAGTGCGGGTCCTAGTCCGTTGTGGTCTTGTTCTAGAAGTATGTTTTAATGCTAACGTTCCAGGAAATGAGGATTGTGTACTTGTGTACATACCCTCATCCCCCTTATGTCTCATGATATCCTTCGGTTTGGAAATTGGTTATTGCTGACATGTTAAAATGAAGCCAGTTTCCAAGAGTTCTTAACATAAGAAGTTTTATCTGTGCTAAAATCCTATTTTTCTTTATTTACGTTTTATGGACCAAATTGTAGAAAGTCCTTTCTTATCGGACATTAATATTATTACACCAAATGCAAAGATTTCTTATCAGCTTTTCAAAGAAGAAGTGATAATTATGTTAGTGAGTGGATATAATTTCAAAAAATAATGCATATTTCTCATGAATGAAAGCTAACGTCCAAATTTAAAGGCTGTAATGTCTAATTTTGCATGTCAATGGTAAATCATAAAAAATAATATTACTGGACGAGCACCTTCGGATTTAGGGAAAACCTTTCACAAAATGAAGAGTCAGATGTTTAAGAAAAGTCAAGTGGTTTGAAAGATCAGATGTAACTAGGAGTGAAGTGACCAAAAAGTAGTTATGACTACTTTGGTAGGCTGACTATTTTGGAAGGGGGTCTAGAACTTGGCCTTTTATTCACGGTTAGGTAACACCTCTTGCATGGATTCTCATTAATATACATGGTGTTTGGTCGAAGATGTAAAAAACGAAGAGGGCAGATATACCCATCATTTGCAACAAAAAACACCATATATACCATGGGTTAATTCTCAATGGTTTCGCCCCAATAATTTGTTTTTGTTATTTTCCAAGATATGTCCATTGTACTTTAAAAAATCGATTGCTGCATCTAAAATATTGATGATGCTGAAATAAAGGTCTTGTTGGAAAGAGGAGAAAATTTCAGTTTAGAAAATGTCTATTTCAAATGCTTTAAAGGAGCAAAGCATATCCATAAATTTCATTTTATTGTTAATTTTATCAAAAAAAATAAAATTTATTTTTGTTTATGCCTGTAATTTTGCCAAAACGGCATGAGCTACAGTTTGTCAAATTTCAGTATTCCCCTTCAATTTAAATACCATAACACTATTAGTTGATATGTAATTTTTTTGAGGTATGATAAGTTTTTGTAAAAAAAAACGACTGTAAAAACGCGTACAGACCACCTTACGTGTTACCTAGAGGAGATGTCTTAATTTTTATAATTACCCTAATACTAATAAGTGAGATGAATGAGCGGATTTTTTTTTTCACATTAAATAAAGAGGACTGCAGACCATAATGACCATAGTCCTATAGACTATGTAAAAGGAAATTTTAACTCTTATGATATTTTACCGGAATATAATTATTTATCATTATAAAAATGGGAAGTATTATTTTTTTGGAACTTAATCATGCTAAATGCAATTATTCATTAAAGAATAAAAATAAGGGGGTTGACATTGTTTTTTTTAAAAAAAAACAAAAAAAAACAACTCACTCTGTGGAAACAGTAATACTACACTAAAAATAACAATGCTATTGTAGAAATAAGTTTTGTATAGAAAAACTTGTTGGACAAATTCTTTAATGTACAATTGCATTTAACATGATTTAGTTTAAAAAAAAAAATAATAATGATAATATTTTATACCTATATTTCACATTTTTATAATGGCAACTTACATTGGTCAAATATCATAAGAGCTAACTTCTACTTAGTCCATAGTATATGGACTTTTTAATAGTCCATAGTATATGGACTTTTTAATAGTCCATATGGTCAATTAGGATTGACCTATGGAAAGTATGGTCTGCAGTCCTCTATTTAATGTGAAAAAAAATCCGCTCATTCATCTCACTTATTAGGTAATTATAAAAATTAAGACATCTCCTCTAGGTAACACGTAAGGTGGTCTGTACGCGTTTTTACAGTCGTTTTTTTTTACAAAAAAATAATCATACCTCAAAAAAATTACATATCAACTAATAGTGTTATGGTGCTTAAATTGAAGGGGAAGAAATGGAGAAGTTTTTCTGAAATTTGGCAAACTGTAGCTCATGCCGTTTTGGCAAAATTACAGGCATAAACAAAAATAAATTTTATTTTTTTTGGTAAAATTAACAATAAAATGAAATTTATGGATATGTTTTGCTCCTTTAAAGCATTTGAAATAGACATTTTCTAAACTGAAATGTTCTCCTCTTTCCAACAAAACAGCTCTATCATCAATATTTTAGGTGCAGCAATCGATTTTTTAAAGAAAAATGGACGTACCTTGGAAAATAACAAAAAAAAATTACTGTGGCGAAACTATTGAGAATTGACCCATGGTATATATTATAGTTTTTTGTTGCAAATGATGGGTAGAATCTGTCCTCTTCGTTTGTTACATTTTCGACCAAACACCCTGTATAATACATATATTTGAACCGTGGCTTTACTTTAAATTTTTATTTGCGAATTTTCGAATTTTCGAAGAAAATTTAGCTATGGCTTCAAACTTTTTGTAATGAGAATTTTTGAAATTTCTCTCCATGGAAATCGGTTTCAGACCATTCTGAATCGATTCCTAAAATTTAACACTTTTTTATGTATGTATGTATATGTGTATGTGTCACTCTAGACTCTAGACAATATCCCCTCTTAGGATGCACTTAAAAATGTCAAACCAATTTTAAAATGTCAATAATATCAAAAGAAAGGATGAGTTTGTTGGCCAGAATTTTTTGAGTTCATTTAGGGGTAAAATTTTGACAATTTAGGGTCAAAAATAGCATAAACACGTGTTTTTCCATTTTACCCCCCTCTTATTTGAAAATATGATAAAAGAGTACAAAACAACAATTATTTTGAAGGGTAAATACTATTTTGACTTTTGTACACCGTACTCCTGATTACCAATTTTTTTTCACCCATCCAAATTCGCAGATTTCTTTGAAAATTTGCTCATTAAGTCATGGTGCATGACTGGACTTTTTGTTATATACATATATTCTGTTAAACAACTAATGTAACAATATTTAGCAGAGGAGTGAATTTTCAAAGGAAAGGATGTATCAAAGAAAACTCGATCCGTTATCGACAGCTGACTCTAAAAAAAAAGATAATTTTTCCCTCTGATGTTAAGTTTTTTTCCTGAGGGATGCGCTGAAGTTCGGATGTATCTCTTGACACGTCTGAAACAGGTGTAAGCGAGTTGCTCTGTTTCTAAGTAGACGGAGGCGCTCCCTAGTTATTGATGGGCTAACCCTTGACTCCTTGATGTCGGAGTTGCTGCCAACTTCAGGCCCTTTAGGGCCGTTACGTTACAGACCTCTGCTTTGTTTCATCCCTCCCGCCTGATTTACCACTTCAACCCTCAGTATAACTCTTTCCCTGTTCCTTTTGGTCGTTAACTTTTTCTTCTGTTTATTTTCGGTTAGTTGTGAGCGGAAATCTTTAAAGATTTTAGTTAAAATAAGCTATGCGCACACCTACATATTCTTTTTTCAATATTTATTAAACATTTTGGGGATTTAAAAAAATAAAGTTATATTGACTATTAACCGCCAGTAATTTTACAGAAAATTATCTAAAAGGGTTTGCGTTACGTCGGGTTTGATATACCACCGCATTATCCTTAATCAAAATAATTTTGCCTGTAATTTCTCAGAAATTACAGGCAAAAATGGTTAAAAGTTAGCCAGGAATGTAAAGAATTAAACCGCTCTGTGTGTGGGAAGACAGATCTTATTTGCTGTTTTTTCATCGAATAAATAATAATTATGAAAACTTTTTTCAGAAATATTTTGATTTTTTATCTTTCCCTTTATAATAATAATGTTCATCCAAAAAAAAAAAAATAAATAAAAATAAAAATACAAATAGAAATAAATACATGACATGCAATATATTAATATTTTTAAAAACATCATGGAAAAGATAGAACCTTTAGGCCTAAAGTTTTTTACTTTTTCATATAAAGAGAAAGTATTGTGATGGCGCCTGTCTTCTGTCTGTGCAGACGCCTAGAGCCTAAACTAACGGGCCGATTTTGATGAAATTTGGCATACATGTTCAGAAAAATCATAACCCAAGGCCAAATCGAGAAAAGAATTTTAGCTCCAAATATGGGGGCGCTACCTCCCAAAAACTCTGAAAAAACGTGAAAAAAAAATTATTTCTCGAAAACGGTTTCGACGACTTTGATTAAAAAATTCTCAAATGTAGTCCATTTAAATACGAATCTAATGATATAATAAGCCGTTTTCCTGGGAAAAATCTAGTTCGAGCCCTGGTTCGATTCCCCACCCAGGAGAAGTTATTTTTATGATACATTTTAATAAAATGTTTAATAATAATTAAATTTACGTACAAATCTAATAAATGGAAAATATTAGGCTGAGTAATTATGAACTCGTATATGAGAAAGTTTGTCTGAGTTGTCTCGGACCGATTTTTTATTTAGAATTTTCGTAGTAACACATTACCGTAGCTAATCGAATAAATAAATTATGTAAACATTTAATATTAATATAAATATCAAATAATCTATAAGAACAACTCACATCACAACAAATCACTGTCAGCTTTCTTTGTCTATTAACCTTATCTATGTTTATCTGAAACTCTTCCATCTCATCCTTCTCTAACATACTACATACTGAACCAAGATAACTTCCTACTTGATGTTAGTTTCTTCTTCTTTCCTTGATGTTAGTTTCGATTTAGGTAATCTACTTTCACCCATGTGGAAAACTATGTGCAATGAGATTGTGACCTGTCTGTTTCCTCATGATTGACATTCTTTGAGTAGCTTTTTTCCATCACGACTTCCGAATATCCTGAGCTCTGGACTTCGAATGCCTAATTACCTACTTTAGTATCATAATCTTGCTGTGTGTTTAATCCTCTCGACTATATCTTAAATACCATCACTCCAAAGACGATATGTTTGGTACAGAAAACCATTATTAAATTGAGATTTTTTTTTTTTTTCTTTTACATCTCCTCTTAAAGAAAGTTGGTGATCCCACACCAACAAGAAGAACTGCTGAATTGCACGCACTTTTATTACTTGTTCAGGGCATTTACAAATGCCCTGTACAAATTTTATAATACATGTTAAAAGTAGAATGTACCAATTTTAAAAATAGTGTAATATCTCCAGTAACCAGTGATTATACGAGTAAGTTTAGGCTGGTTTTAAGGTGTAGCCATTATTTTATTTAGATGTATTAATGGATATAATTAGTAATATAATTGTATGATCTCTTATAATAAATGACGTTAATTATTTAATGAATCTTTTGAATTTTAACCGTTGCGTTTTTATATAGCAATCCATTACACATCAAACAAAGACAGATGTATGAAAAAAAAAAAACTTTGACCATAATCATTTGTGTATTTAAATCTCGGAACCAGACCTTCAGTCTCCATTAGCTAAAGAATACTTATCAAATTGAATTATTAACTCGCCTGTGCATTGACTTAAATCTGACTCTCCATAATTACTAAATGAAAACGTTATCCCTTTTAACTTTCTACCTCTGCATTATCCTTAAACAAAATTATTTCACCTGCATCTTCTTAGAAATTACATACAAAACCTAGGATTAAGCCAGGAATGTAAAGAATTAAAGCGCTCTACAAGACTATTATTGAGGTGCTGCAGGAGAAAGTAATTCTAGGATTATTCTAGGATCACTTATTCAATTCTTCCTAGCAAAACCAAACTTTTTAAGTGACTCTCTCTCAAGCACTAGGAAAATTCTGGAAAGTGGTAACCTTTTCGAACCTTCCGCACTCACCCATAACTTATCACCATCCGATGGCACTAATTTTGAAAGAAGGAATATCCACCAGAAAATAAAACGATTCTCCAGATGAATTATCTCTACTTACACCATCTCTACCATACCAAACCTTAGTATTTCCATGGAAGAGCATCTTCAATCCTTGCAGTCTGTAAAAAAAAGGCAAAGCCACTGGACCTGACAGCCTTTCAAATTCCTAACGAACACCCTTTGCAATTGCATTTACTACCTTTTGACTCTACAACTCAACCCTTCATTTAGTGACGCGGATGTGTACTTAACTCACGGTTTTCTAAAACGCTCAAATTTATGTTTAAAAAAGGTGATATCATAGATTTTACTATTATCATGGGATTTTTTTAATCAACCTATGACAAAGTATTAGTGTCTGTCTTTCGAAAGATTTTCTTTATACGGAAGACTGATAATAGAAGAATAAGCAGGGTCTCGGGAAAATAGAAGTTCATCTGACAAAATATTTTCCGCCTACTTTATTAATTTCCTTAAACCATTAAAGGTTCCCCTAATGTACTCGGCTTATCCGTTGACTTCCACAGGGCTTATGATTCAGTATACCATTCTGTGCCATACATGATGAACATATTGTACATGTGTGATTTAGCGCATTTATTTAGGTGAACGACCTCCGACCAGACTCAGTTAAAATCGTGGTGGGAGTTCTACAAGGATACCCTCTCTCTCCATTGCTATTTACTCTTTCATTAATTTATTTATCATTTCAGGCCTGATATATTTTTAAACATCTAAAGGCTTTAGAGGCATAAAAGTATCTGTTATGCAAAGCATTGTCCTTCTCGTGAATTGTGATGACATCGTATTCTTTGCTTGAAGTTAGTCGGAAGCTCAGGATTTATTGACCGCCCTACTCGAATACACTTAAATGAACAACCTTAAAGTAAACTCCGTAGTCAAATTTTGTTACACCAATGAAGTTTAGTCTTTTTAGATATGAGGATTCACTAGAAACAATATTATGTACATCTTAGCCATAAGGCCTAAGCCTGCTAAAATGCTTAAAACAATCCATTGTTTTACACATATTTAAATTCCACCGTAAAGTAATGATCCTTTGGAATTTCTTTTCTCTCTTTCGTGGTTTGAGGAAGATGAAAAGTTTTTAGGCCAAAATCACAGAGAGGACACAGCTCTTGTTTGCCAAAGATAATGCTGGAAAATCTGATAAAGCTTGATTCAAGATCAAAATCGCCATCGATTTGATCATATTCAGTAGGAGAAAGAAGGTTGTACCTGAAGTGCAGTATCTTCCAGATTGATTAACGAGAAGACCGGAAGTGCAGTACCGTCCAGAATGGTTTCAATGTTAAACTACTCTAGTGAGAGGATAGCCCGTCTCTAAAAAAACAGATAAAATTATGATCCGGGTTTTCTTAGGGATGTGTGTATATCTAGATACAGTATATTTCTGGGTCACCTCCGACCTTGACTGTTACATCGGTTGAAAGCGTGCGTATTTGTAAGTAGCGTTATCGTTATGTTTGTTTCTAGTGCAACGGAAATAATTTACGAAACAATGACATTTTAAACACATTGTTATGTTTTTTCATTAACATTTCACTATCAATGTTTACTATTTCGAAAGGCTATATTATGTTCCTTTGTCGTACTTTGGTATTATTTTATTGATGTCAAAGTATATCAATTGTATCTTTTTGAGATTTTCGTTTTTTTGCGTGGATTTTCTTTTAATGAGGACACTTCCGGGTTAGCTTGGTAGGCTACAACACACTAATAGTTTTGTTTCTACTGAACAAAAATATTATATTTACATTTTTAAATGATAAAAATCTGGCGAGGGTCTTTCTATGCACGTTTAAATTTCACAAAGTAGATACTTTTGGGAAAGGGACTGTATTAAGATATTTAGAAGGTTTGAGAAAGGCCAGTTGGTACACTATAGTAGAGACTGGTTAACAAGTGGTGTCTAAGCCTATCTAGGGCAGTAGGCCTATGCCGTATTGGAGGTGCGCATGAGTTGAAATGCGCCGGTATGGCAAGCCCCAGACCATTCACTGGTGTACACCTGGTGCTCTCTGTCGGGTGGATCAATACGTCGCGACTAGGCCTGACCTTGAGGGTGTGCCGCCCCCCTCCTCCTGACGCGGATTCCTCCTACCCCGGTCACTGCCCCGGCCTTGGTCTCCATAGCTACTCCCCTTCCCTCTCCCTTTCACCCCTACAAAATATCAAAATAATAATTCTTTTCCAACCCTTTTTTGTCAGATTCACCCCCTTGTCTCATTCTCTGTGCGAATAAATAAATAAAATGGAACTCAATTCTCTCCAGAAGAGTTACCTGTTTTGCTTATGGTTTCTGTACTGTAGGGTTTGTCATTGGTCTCATCGCTTCTATTTATAATGACAATTTATATTTATTTTGGTTTTCTCGAAGCCGAAGAGCTTGTTAAGATTTAAGGTGTAAATGGTGTATTGATGGAAAGGTATTGGTCTATAAGAAGGAGGTCGGTAGTGCGGTATGCTGAGTGCCGAGAGATGTAAGTTGTAAGTGTCTGAAGGTAGCCTATGCTAGAGGTAAAAGGAAAGGGCGCCTCCCCCTACGCTTTAGTCTCTGCATTGCGTACTTCCCCATACTTCCCTGAATTGGTCAGTACCTTTCCACTCCACCTCTTATTTTCCTTTGCTTCTTTTTCTCACCAAAGGAATTTTTCTCCGGTGGAAAGTGCCCCCGAGGAGAACACACCCAATTCTAGGAAGGTACAAGGATTTTCTTTATTCTTTCACAAGACCTTTGTAGAGACGGAGCCTGCAAATTGCATTACTCGAATAAGACAAAGTTCCGACCGTTTCATTATTTAAGAATGTCATACGGTCGTATTCTCTCGAAACTGTATTTTTCTCAAAGCCATATACCGCAATATCACAGAAATGCATTTGTAAATATGATTTACAATGTTTTTGGTCTCCTAAAATCACTCTTAATGTTATAATAAGTTTCTCTAAAATTTATCTGGCGGATAAAATTTCTAAACATATCAACATTATTAAATATTTACACATTACAATGTCCCTTGAAAGTAGATTACGTTTCTTGCCGCCAATTGATTCTAGTATTTTTTGTTAGTTCATTTTGAACAACGGAAGTATACGTTTTAAACACATTGGATTTGACATGAATAAATCTATTGGTTCTCAATGTTGTACTTTCATCAACCAATATAAATCATAATATTACAAACCTTAAAATCTGCCCATATAGCATGATATACATTAACATTATTTAATCTTTAATTATTATTGAATACAAACAATCACACAGTGAGTGATATATTCTATTGTTTTGGTTTTGCCATATTGTTGCACCACTGCATTATGCAAATCCCTTTATTGCTTCGAATTAATTTTTAAGAAATAGTTATACTATTTATTTGGATTCACTAGTTTAGGTAAACACTCACACAAATTTAGATAAACTTAAATGATCAAAAATTGGTATTTCTTGTAAAATTATTCAAAATTCTTTATGAAAAAAATTGGTTAGATTAAGTCGAGCAAAACTTCTTCTTTAATTTAATATATATATTTCTTAAAATTTTAAAGAAAAAATACCACAGGGCTCCGCCCCCATCTTTATTTCCACGCTGACTTCCGGATGGAGGCCACTTGTAAATGTTGGGCCCTTCCACCACCGCCCCTTCCCATCAGTATTGAGACTGCCATTGGTGAAGGTCAAGGTGAATTGAATTTCATTGACCTTATCATTAATAAAAGTATGAATTTATTGCCGAATTAATACATTACCATTTAAATTTATGAATATAAAGGAAGAACCTTAAACTAACGCTTAAAAACAAAACAAAATATATATATATATATTTTTTTTTTCTTTGGGTTTTTAGTCCCGTTCGTCTGCTCATTGGGTCATTACAGGACGGGGGGTTATCCGACCACTTTACTCATCTACTCGATGAGATCATCAGTGTGAAACATGTCTGACCCCTCCGGGATTCGAACTCACGTCGGGTTTCAGACCTTGGTTTCAGAGCCGATGATGTTATCCACTCGGCCACGCCGGCCCCTCAAAATATTATTAAAATTTCAAGGTCAAATAACTTTTGAATGTGATTAGGTAGAAAACAGTTACTCTCGTCGTCTTCCTGTTTACTCACTTGCTTAAAGTTGCTATCACGCCGAATCTAGGGCGCACAGTGCCATAGTGAAGTTATTCCACTCTTTCCGGTTTTTGGTCAAGCCATTTACTTGTTCCCACGTAAGCTGCTGATTGGCGTCGCTAACTTCGGTGTGAAGGCTGCGTCTACAGGTGCCTCTACAGTCTGTCCCAAACGAGAGTTAGTGCGTTGACATCGCGGGAAATCGAGTTACACGCAGATTGGCCAATCTCTGCTCCTGACGTAAAAAATAAAGCCACTACATTCACCTTCTTATATTGTTATCCAGAGGGCAAATCTTGAGCTCTCATTGGCTCCCAACCCCATTTTCTAGTTTTTCCCTTGCTGTCCACGCACTAACTCTCGTTTGGGACAGACTGTAGGTCTTCCTCTCCGCCGGCATCCTTGAGTAAGGATTCCAGTCGAGGGCTTGCCTACATCAGTCATGAGCTTGCGCAGTGTATGTCCAAGCCATCTCCAATTTCTCTCCCGGACCTCGATTTCAAGATGTCTTTGCTGGCTTCTACGCAGAAGTTCTACGTTTGTGAGGCACCTTTTTACAAAGACCTTTAACTTTGCTGTGCCTTCAGTAGATACAAGCCACGTCTCACATCCAAACAGCAATACAGATTTAATATTTGTGTTGAAGATTCGCAATTTTGTGTTAGCGCCAAAGCAGGAAGAGTGCCAGATGACACTTAGTGCTGCGTAGAACACTCTTGCTTTTCGAATCCTCGTTGCGATGTCTAGTCGAGCACCACCACCTTAGGTGGTCTGGATACCTAGGTATAAGTTTCGATATCGCGGCTCTCTGCTTGAAATTTTCTAATGATCTATGTTATCCTTGAGACATTTTGTCTTTTTAACATTGACTTTCAGCACGTGCTTTGAAGATCTTGTAGATGGGCCGTCAGACTTCCTACTTACAATGTCTTTTAATTAGTCGAGAGCACAAAGTGGAAGTATAATACCCCAAAAGGGCAGTGGAAAGTAAGCAAACCGTGATATTGTCCCTCCAATATGTCCGCCTCCGCCGTACTCTTCTCTTTCCTTGTTTGTCTAATAGAAATAGAATTTTCTTTCACAAACTCTGATGTCCTCCTTATTTCTTGTTTAACTCTCAGTTTAGTTCTTATTCTTATTCAAGTTTTGACAAATATTTTTACGCCCCTTATCTCCATTTAAATATTTACCATCTGTACTAATTCGAGTACAATATTATATCTTATAAATTATTTACCTTTTATAATTTTATTATAATTGATAAAGTAGTTTATCTCCATCTATATATTTATAGTTTTTATCCTTCATATTAATTTAAGATTCAACAATAATTGATTTGGTGATAATAACTCAAAAGTAACAATGTTACAGCATAGGGTTACATATTTTATTTTACAAAGTTTCTGCATACTTCGATGTTTAACTCACGACTGGAGAGAAGGAAATGAGGCTCCAAGACAATGGTCATGCTTGCACGGCACGATAATTTGATTAACTGAAAGCCGCGCATGCGCTACTATAAGAAGTCCAGGGAGGACCATGTCCTTCCTTTTCTATAGCTCAAAAATTTCTAAAAAATAGATAAAATTGTTAGTAGAAATCAGTAGTAGTCTAAAAATTTCAAACATAAAAGTCTGTCAAATAGGTGATTCGATAAGTAGAAGTGTTGTGTCAGAATGTTTAAAAGTTCTCAAAAACTTTGGTCACTACTCAAAAATACATTTTTACCCCCTTTTGATTTTTCTAAAACATTTCAGATAAAAATTAGTGGGATATAGATTAACGCTAACTCCAATACATCATATAGGTGTTCATAAAAGTGTGTATGTGCATGTACATGGAGGCAGAATGGTCATTAATTAATAAATAAATAGATTAATACTATTAAGACCTTTTAATGATGCCCAACTATTTAATATCTACAAGTTGACTAATCTATGAGTACGTGGATACTATAAAAGTCATAATAAGTCTGTTTTAAAGGATGCATAAAATACAAAGCTTTTTACTTCATTAATTCATGAATTAATGACTGATGGCTGAACCTTGGTTTGTCACTTCAGTTTTTATTCTGAATGCATCAGCTCTGTGGTAAAGTAAAGAGGTCGTGATTTGTATAACAGAGAATAGTTGAATTCTGTTAAAACTAAGTTTCTTCTTTGCATAGACATTCTTTGTTACATACATATTTTTATTAAACCTGTTTAATTAATTTTATAAAAATACAATATTATTTGTCAATCTAATATATATAGGGGAAAGTGGGGTAAGGCCGGATAGCTAACACTTGGTGCTTTGTTGGAGCCGAAATATTCCACTTTTAGAGTTCTAAACATTTTTAAAATATCCATTGTTTATCTGAGCACAATATATCAGACTTCAAATATCGTTGTTTAATTAATTTTTTATCAATGATTTTTTTCCTAA
This sequence comes from Gerris buenoi, assembly GCA_001010745.2. Lineage (NCBI taxonomy): Eukaryota > Metazoa > Arthropoda > Insecta > Hemiptera > Gerridae > Gerris > Gerris buenoi. Next base: position 440,300 of record KZ651304.1, on the reverse strand, counting down.
AAAATTTAAAATCACCCGGTCTTACCCCACTGATAGGGTAAGACCGGATACACATGTTTACCTTATGGAAAATTAAAAAAACAACATAATTTTAGTAGAACATTTTTTTGAGTTGGTTTACTGCGTTAACCATTCTACTAAAATTATACTTGATAAAATTATAAATAATAGTCTTATAATTCAATAGACTAACAAAAACAAGGGTTAAATCTAGGTACAACCGGATAAAATTGTAGTACCCGGTCTTACCCCAAGAGATGAGGTTTCAAAACCTGAATATTATCAGGTTACCATAAGACAAAATCCTTATTGTTTGGAATTTAATAAATCCTAAGTGAATAAACTGTAAGCTAGATTGACAAGAGTTTGAATAACTGTAAAGTCTATTATTTAAGAAAAGTTTAAAAGCGGAATAACATTAATGCTTTGAAATTAAAAAACAAACTTTCTGACTTAAAAGTCATGAATCGTCCAAGAACAAAACAACAATGTGCCCAATCTTTCTTCTTGTCAAGTCAAACGTACATCAACCCTTATCTGCTCTCTAGCACCTCTGATAACCACAGAATCAAGAAATACGGTCTTACCCCGCCACCCGGTCTTACCCCACTCTCCCCTATATCTTATTGAGTTATTTAGCTAGGTATGTACTTTTAATATTTTATTTTTACAAGATTTATGGAAGAACATCTTTCCTTAAATATTTCTCAATTTTTTATCTTTAAACTTATTAAACCAAATTCTGAATTAAATAAACTGAGTAAATGATATCAGTTTATTGTCAGTATTGATTCTGACTGGTTTTGACCTGATTTATGGGTAGTTTAAATTAAACTGGTCTCTGATTGAAGAGTAATATTTGCGAGTCGGTGGGCCATTATCAGCTGCGGTGGTTTGAAAGGTGGATACTAAAAGTAATAATAAGTATATTTGTGCGAATACTAAATAAAATAAAAAGCTGTATTCATCATCAGTTCATCAATTACTCTCTGATGATCAATCCTTGATTTGTCACTTCGGGTTTTACCATTTTTATTTCATCAGCTCTTTGGACAAGAGGTCGTTGTTTCTATAACAGGAAATAGTAGAATTCTGTTAAAACTAAGTTTTTTGTTTGCATTGTGATAACATACACTTTTAGACATGTATAGAATAGACAAACAAATTAGCAAATGGACGAGTAAAATGTTAGTTATTTCCTCCTTTTTGCTTTTGTAGTTTTACACATAAAACATAATTGAGAGATATTATTGGGATAGTGCAAACACTCCATTTTTAAATCATTCCCTGAAGAGTACTTGTTTGCATACTGATAATATACTCACTTAGAGATGAATAGAATAGGCAAACAAGTAAGCAAATGGACGATTAAAATTTTAGTTATTTCCTCCTTTTTGCTTTTGTAGTTTTACATAAAACATGTACAGGGGATAGCGTGCAAATAATTGTCTAACTAACATCAAGCTAGAATTTTGTGTTTAAGTAGATGTTTTGGTGCCTTTTAAGAATATGTGGTTGGTTAAGTTCGTCTGCGGGACATAACTTGGCAATAGGCATTTGAAAAAAAAAACGAACCGGTGGGGAGCGGCCTTGTCCCGTCCTTTTTGGTGGAAAATGTGTATTTAATTATCCTGAGTCCGATCTTAGTTAGTTTAGACCAATAATCAAATTTATGATAGTTGGTGATAATTTCTCCAAATAATATGGAGAATGACGACCACCAGCGGGAGTAGGAAAAAGTGGGTAATAGTGGACTATATGTAAATATACATCATATGGCGGACGGATAGGGCGGAGGAACATAGAAATGATAAAATAATAAAATAGAAAGATAGTATAAAGAAAAACGTACCGACTGCGACCTGGCGTATGTAACGTAACTTATATTCGGGATGCGGATGGCGGATGTATGTGTGCGGATAGCGGATAGCGGCGGGCGGCGGTTCAGCGGTGAGGTTGAGAGGACTCTCGGCTGACAGCTCAAGGCGTCCGTAGCAACACTAATTAGCGGTAGCGGTGCGATA
>KZ651304.1:423710-436344 GCA_001010745.2 Gerris buenoi | reverse complement strand
GACACTGGAGGGAGAAGGGATAAGATAAGCACATAGGAAGTAGAGGTACGAAGGGTAGGGGTAAGGTACCAAACAGAGGGGGGAGAAGGGAGAAGCTGCTTCAAAGCTACGTATCGTATAGGCCAAATCACCCAAACAAGGATTTCGCAGAATATAATTTGATTAATCTGCTAAATCACAACTGTAAAGTCACAAATAAAACAGGCAATATCTGTCATAATATTACCAAGAATATTATTTTAAAATCAAAGTTAATTTTTTCTCATTTGTTTATTTGAAAATATAGACAAATAATGTATTTTTTTAAATAAGTGTTTTGACTTTCACTACTTTGGCCATTATATTTATGGAAACCTCGCGGGCCAGAAAAATATTCCAGGCGGGCCGCGGGTTGGCCACCCCTGATTTAGCGGGTTCTGAGCTAGGTCCCATATGTCCTAAACTAGCGTATTCTGAGAGAAAGGAAAGGCAATTTGATTTTAATGTGGGATTCCGAGAAAATCGGCGTTCCAAAGACAGGAATCTTTTAAGCGCAACATCGCGGGATTGGGCGAATTCTNGATGCGGATGGCGGATGTATGTGTGCGGATAGCGGATAGCGGCGGGCGGCGGTTCAGCGGTGAGGTTGAGAGGACTCTCGGCTGACAGCTCAAGGCGTCCGTAGCAACACTAATTAGCGGTAGCGGTGCGATACGTTATCGGCTAGACCCCACTATCTCTCGTTGTTTACAAACAACGGCTCGGAGTCTAAATCTATCTATTATTTAATCACCTCAAAAACTCCTTACCAATAGTTTGTCACTTAAAAGGCTAGTTAGTCAAATGTTACTCCAAATCACAGGTCACTTATTAAATGACAAACTACCATTACATGATTTTTAGTCTTCTAACTAATTTCGTACGCAGGATCATGAAATTCACATTGTCCACCAATAAGAGTGGGACATGGCCGCTCCCCACCGGTTTGTTTTATTCAAATAGCTATTGCCAAGCTATGTCCCGCAGACGACTTTAGTCGACCATATATTCTTAAAAGGCACCAAAAAATTTACTTATACACAAAATTCTAGCTTGATGTTTGTCAGTATCTACTGGAAAATAATAGAGAGATGTTATTAGGACAGTGTAAACACTCGATTTTAAAATCATTCCGTAAAGAGGATGTAATATGTATTTTACAGTTTTGTATTTATTAATAGTTGGTTATTTTGACTGAGATTTTTTGGTACCACTTCATAATTATGTTTAGAGAACAATATTGTTAAAAACATAACAATATTGTTACCACAATGTTTTTTTTTATAATTAAATAGACGCGACTCGACTTACATTGTTATCTTCAGTATGCGTGTTTAACTTAGTAAGAGTTAATGTACAGTACAGCATTCACTGGTAAGTTAACACGCATACTGAAGATGATATGAGGGCTTGTTCCAACCAAGCACTGTATCCGCGGGATCGTCACCGGCATGCGCAATAGATAAAAGCCGTTCCAAGCCGACTTGTGACAGTGTTTCGTACTGTCCACGAAACTGTTCCAACCCTGGCAGGGATCATTTGCAAACCGTTCACTATACAGTCCCAACGATCCTCTGTCAATACCATGTACTGGTTTGTATGACATTGTTAAATAACACTAAAATAAATGTATTAATACAAAAACTGTAAGTTCATTTAATATTTTCTATTCCATATTCTTTTTCAATTATAGTTTTTTTTTTAATTTTCGTAGAAAGATTTCAAAATCCCCTGTTAATGAAATTGCATTGATTGTTGACAAAACAGAGGGTTCTGGGTCAAGTCATAGTTTCCTGGTATTGATCGAAGCGAATACATGACTTATATTTCTAGAGAAATATCAACATTATAGTTTCTAGTCTTGCCTCCAGTATATAAAGTATAAGAACAAATAGTTGGGCGTACACACGGGCTTTACACCTGATGCATCGGAAGAGAGAAGTTATTTATGATCGGTTAAGTGGAAAGGTATCGGTTTTACACCGCAGTTGTCACCGGCTTTCCACCGTATGTTATATTCTGTTGCGAGAGCTATTCTCGTTGTGTGTGAACATCCTACATCTAGTGGAAAAAATAAGTCTTTGTTTGCCTAAAAGCCCGGAGGCATCAGACCCTCCCCCGCCCATCTCCTGCTTCATATCACATTCCCAAACAATTCCTCAATAATATTTTTTATTATTATTTTTGAATACTAAACAATATTGCTATGTCGTATCTCTGGCTAGATTTTCATTTTTTTTTTCTTCTTTGACCTTTTCCTCGACTATTTATCTTTTATATTATTAAGTATTAATAAAACAAAAAACAAAGAATAAGCTTATATTATATCATCCATTTATTTTGTTTATATTGGAATAAAAAATATAGACTGAAATATACATTTTTTTGTTTATTTTGTATTTGAATATTCTTTATTTATTTTAAAATATACTAGAGGGCTCTGATCCCTACTCACTTTGCTGTTAAACCTTCAAAAGATGGCCACTACTCAACGGACACACTGTTGGCGGTGCTACGCACCCCTCCCCATAAGTGTATCAGGACAGATCTATGTGGAGGCCAGGACAGATTTATGTGGAGGTCAGGACAGATCTATGTTGAGGTCAGGTGAGATCTATATAGAGGTGAGGACAGATCTGTGTGGAGGTCAGGACAGATCTATGTGGAGGTCAGGACATATCTATATGGAGGTCAGGATAGATCTATGTTGAGGTCAGGTCAGACCTATATGGAGGTCAGGATAGATCTATGTGGAGGTCAGGAAAGAAAAATGTGGAGGTCAGGTCCAGAAATATGTGGGTACAAATCTATTGAAGATGGCAGCCATATACGTATTGAAACCGTCACTCACTATATTAATGCTTTACCAGTTCCTTGAAACAAAAAAATATATACATATTGTACTTGGATATTTCAAAAATCATTGATCAGCCAAAAATGTTTTCTTTTATTTGATACATTTCTAAAGGGGGATTAGAGTAAGTATAAAAGGGGAACTTTAGCCCAGACAGATCTTCAGTAATTATAATTTTAATAATTGGGAAAGGGCATCTCTTCAGGATGTAAGCATATTATAAAAGATAATTCTCAAATTAACCCAAGCATACGATAACACACCGTGTTGGGAGGAGAGATTTATAAAGGAAAATATCTCCACTTTTTCCGGAAAGTTCACATTTTAAATGCCTTAGTTAGAATCTATGCCCGGAATCAACTTTTCAAATGTCTGTCAAATTTTGTTTTTCGAATAAAATTATCTTATTATTATAATATTATGTAGTTCCAATTTTACTTTTTTTCCGAGAATCAAAATTAACTTTTTAAACATTCATTACATTTTCAATTTCAACTTGTAAAACTGTATTTGAATTAATATAAGTACATTTATATATTTTAATTTGTTTTGTTTTTCGTCCATTCAACCAGATTTATTTTTACTTTCTCATGTGTAGTACATAGAAGAGAACGTATTGTAATAGTTGGAAATTTTATTTTCAAAATTTTGACGCATATAACCTTTTTTGTTAAAAAAAATAATAGTTTCAAAGCCATTTCTGTCTGTCGTGTGTTGTGTAGTTTGCGGACTGTACTTCGGCGTCTGGCCTGATTTACAGGCTGATAATGATTAAATTTAGCATAAACTTTCAGAAAAATCATATCCCGAGGCGAAATCGAGAAATTATGGTAGCTCTAAATTTGGGATCATTAGCTACAAGAAAACTTTGAAGAAAAAAAACGTGAAAAAATGTATTTCTTTAAAACTGTCTTGTTGATTTTGATTAGACATTCTTAAATGTAGTTCGTTTAATTATGAATCTTACCATACAAGTCGTTTTCCTTGGAAAAATCGAGTTCCTGAGAAAATAGCTTTAAACACGTACTGTTGGATTCCGAAACGGGAAGAGTATGGTACGATACGTATGGATCCTATGTTGTAAAGAACGGAGTCAAAAGTTAGGTGGAGACAAATGCATATTTGCTTATAAAAGGAATGACTATATTTACTTTTTACATAGGGCTATATGTAGATGACATATTAACTGCAAGTTCTGTTGACTTTGTACCTATCTGTAAGCTTCAGTAATCAAGTATAATATATCTTAACAATTCATTGTTAACATGACATGAGTTGTGATAAACTCTTCTCCCGGTCCTCCTTCGCTTTAAGTCCTTTGATAATCCTCTGCTTGATTCCTCTCATAGACTCCTCCACCTCTCTTCCGGAGCTGGTCTACGTGTTTCCTACGTATGGCTCCACCTTCACTTACCTCGTAGGAGACCTCTCCATTCTAGCTTCTATGACCCTTGCGGACCATACCTTGTCCAACTCTCATTTTTGACCCACACTTCGTCCCCCTGCCCTGAATTATGGTATTCCTTTTGTTTCCATCCCATGCCTTCTTTTCTACTTCTTCCCACCGGTCCGATTTTTCTGTTCTTCGAAATCTCCAGTCGAATCTCTCCAGTCGAAATCTCGCAGTCGTCCATAATCACCCTTAAGCAACTCTGCTGGTGGCTGCTGCCTTCGCATTTAGGTGAATTTCTGTAGTAAACACATGGATGCACTGATAGCTACCTCTATCTTTTGTGATTTCTTTTTTCAACTTTTATAACGTTTTATAAATGTCCTTAAGAATCTTTCTGTGAGTCCTTTAGTCTTCAGATGGTAGGGAGTGCTCCTGACGTGACATTGTTGTTTCTCTTGTAGAACTCCTTAATTCTTTGGGAAATAAAATTCTTCCTTAAATTTTGCTTAAATGTTTAGGCACCACACAGCGACTGAGCTTTGCTTTTTAGGGTTTCGTTGGATAAATAAATGAACTGTGCTGCCTTTTCACCTGTCTGTGGCCACCAAAAGTAATAACGAGTAACGAGCTAGCTACTGTATAGATGATATCCCAGAGTGACCTTTGTGCAGTGTCTTTAACGTTTTTATTTTCAATACTTCTGGAACCACACATCTTCCTAACCACTTAATAATGCCATCTTCCAGAGTTAGTTCTTCTCTCCTTCGTATATACAGCATCAATTCTTGACTTAAAGTTTTTTTTTTTGGCCAACTGTGAATGATGAAAATACTTTGTCCTTCTTTGACTCCAAAAATGCTCGTTTCCAAGCTCCTCTCTGTCGTAAAAATTCTCAATTTTTTCATCCAGCAACGCCTTTACCTCCAAACTGTTTGTATACTCTGTTTCTTACACATTTTGTGGCAACCTTGATAACATATCCACAAATATGTTCTCTTTTCCTGCAGTTTTAATGCCCAACTTACTAACCGATTGTTACCAAACTTTGACCATTGTTGACTCGAATTATTGTTCCAGAGGCTTTTGGTCCTGATTCAGAATAAATTATTTACTATAGATGTACTGATGTCATTTGTTTACACCATTACTAAAAATAATACTTCTCTGTTTGAAGCTGCATATATTTTTTCTGCGTTAAGTAATACTCAAGAGCTACTGACCTTTCCGCTACTGACCTTTCCGTCTCGCATTATATGCATCAGGACATTGCCTAACTCATTATCTGAGGTGACACAAGCTATCTTGAATTGCTTTGACAAATCTTGACTTGCCTAGGACATCGCAAGGCACAAGGACATCCTTCGTAGTTAATACATTATTTACTTTTTTAAATACTGCCTCCTCATTTTCCGTTCCTGTACATGAGACCTGTCAACCTGTGGTCCTATGCAGAGTCAGTGTTGGTGGGGTGGGGGTACAAACCTTTCATATAAGTTCACTAGCCCTAGAAATATTCTTAGTTGACTATAATTTTTTGACCTCGTATTTTCTTTATGTTTTTAATTTTTTTAGCTTTTGGGTGGATACCTTTCTGATTTATTTGATTTCCCAAGTAGGTAACCGAATTTTGAAGATAAAAAATTATTTACTAATTTCACCCCTTAGCTCATAAGATCTTAAACTTTTATAACCTCTTGCAAACGATTTGGTGATATTTTTTACCTGATTCAGTTATAATTATACCCCCCCCCCCCCCCATTAAGAATTCTCCCTTCATTTTCACTTTAATAATTCTTTCCATTCATCTTTGGTACAACGCGGATACATTTGCGGTCCCAAACGGCATTCATTTATACTATTGTATCCCTGGTGTGTACTATGAATGGGTATTTCATTGAACCTTTGTACACCTCAATCTACTGGTATTCATCCTAAAGATCGATAACCGTGTAACTTTTGCAAGGATTGTCGTTAATTCCTCAAATGTTGGTAGCACGTGCGTGCTTATTATCAATGGTTGGAGTTCGTTCTAAAATCCCCACAAATCATAATTTGAACATTTCCCTTAATGACTTCTTGTGATTAATTAAAATTTCAATGAGCGACATCTAACATTAACGCCAGTAAGGGAAATAACTAAATTAGGATTTGTGGAGATTTTAATAAATGGAACCATGTTACTAAAACTTCAATGGACTTAAAATAGATTTTAGAAATTTTTAAGAATGCACACCCACAATTGACCTATTATTGTAACAAGAACTACTATGCGACCCTTCCTGATTTGGGTTATCCTATTAGTATATTATCTAGGTATGCTAAAAATACCCGGACTATCGATCTTACGGCAATAAAAAGAGTGTTTAAATATAGTAAGGGAATTTGGATATCGGATTAAACTTTATAAAAGGAAAGGCAACAAATCATGAGTGTTATGTAGATACAAGTTAGAGGGATGGGAAAGGGAGCCAGCGATCTATGTACTTACCATTTGGACTAGAACCACCACATTTGGAAATAACATACTTTTCATGCTGTTAACAATTTATACGAAAGTATTTTTGAATCTTATTTTTCAATTCAAGATGACGGCCAACTAGAATTTATCACCCACTTATTCATTACTAAATCTTGTATGAATATTATTATATAATCCTTTTTATATATGATAGACATTGCAAGAATCATTAAACACGGTAGAGAGTTTCCATTGATGATTTATACGTCTGCAAAGCAGGTGCTTTTTGATATTATTACTTTTTGTATTATTAAAGATGGTGGCTTTCAAGACTATATTAATTTTCAAGAAATAGTTATGATTGCTATACCTTCTAAGCTTCAAATTAGAAAATAAGTTGTTTCTTATGAATTAAGGTTTTTTTAAATTAGAAACTTAAAAGGAATAATTGTCAGCCCTCCAGTCAGTGTTCAGGCCCCGAAATGTTAGCCGTAGTACCGAACTCTTGGTTTATAAAAGTGTGGTGAGACCTACAGCAGTGGGGAGTCATGGACCAGCGACGAGGAGAGGTTGAGACGTTAGGAACGCAAGATCCTCAGGTAAATTTATGGAGGTTTGTGTGAAGATGGATTCTGGAGGATCCGCTCCAACCAAGAAGGCAGGGACCTGTAAAGTCAACCCGACATAGTCAGCGTTATTCAAGCCGGAAGACTCCGCTGGCTAGGTCACGTCGCTAGGATGGATGAGGAAAGAGACTTATGGACGGACATCCTGGAGGAGGTAGAAGAAGAGGACGACCCAGATCAAGATAGCTGGATGATATATCACAGACGACCTGAGAAGGATGGGCGTGCGCTTTGGAGAATACGCGCACAGGATGGAGACGATTGGAGAGGCATTGTAAAGGAGACCAGGGCCCTTCACGGGCTTTAGCGCCGCGGATGTATGCATCTATCTATGTAAAACTTGCATGTTATACATTTGTTTTTTTAGAAGTCAATCTAAATTCCAATGAAATTAGCTCAGATGTGAAGGCTCCAAAGTTTTGTATAGACAGTTGAAGCCGCATTTCCCTATGTATTGTTTCTACATTTGTGCGCAATGATCTCGGAAACTAGATTTTTTCTGGGAAAGAGTCATGTGGGGTTTAATTCGTGGATATTGGCATGGTTTGCTGTTTCTTGAGTGTGCTTTTAATCATAATAGCTGAAATAATTTTTGAGAGAAAAAACACCCTAATATTTATTTTACCTTTTAGTTGATATGCTACACTGTTTTTAGTTGTGTATATATGAAATTGCTGTACTTTTTTGGCTCCTTGGGATAAAATTTTAGTAAAATGATATAGAATTGAAAAAGAACTACTATAATAGAGAATAAAAAAAATGTAAGTGAAAAGTAAACTTAAAAAACTAGTTGACGGGATATTTTGGTCCATAATCGCCCTTAAAACCAGAATTAAGGGTAATTTCGTCTCTTATATTAGGGTCTTCCTCATTCCTTCAAAAATATTATGCAATTTGCGTAATACTGAACTAGAGACTAGATTGTTGACGAAACAGTGTAACAATTCCTCATCTGCATTTTATTTAGGTATGGCTTCTCTCACTATAAATTCGGCTTAGCTTTTGAAAGGCTTATTGTAACCCGGTAATAATTTAAAAGATAATCCAAAATCAATGTCTTTTTGTTTGAAAATATTGAAGAGTAGGCTCTGAAATTGAAGTTATATGTCGAACCAATGCTTTTCCCCCTAGTTATTAGAGTTCTTAATTTTTTTCCAATTAAACAACTTTAGGGCCTGAATGTTGTTGTTTGACTTATTGATCGTTCACAATGTTGCTTGTAACTACAGAGGTTAAACCTTAATTTAAGGGCACAGATTCCCAGAATTAGTAGAATTTAATTGGGCTGTTAGCAACAAATAAGAAATTATAGCTTAGTAATTCTTGTGAAATATAGACAGTAGATATTAATTTAAAGAAAAAAGAATCTCGGATGTTAAAAATAATTATATTTATTTAGGATTTTATTAATTTTTATTTTTTGTGTGTGTATAATATGTACTTATGCCGTTTGTTTAACAATATATCCCCGTATGCTGAAGTATGTTTAACATGTTAAAGTGTTAATGTTGAATTATTATTATAGCACGTCCTATTATAGCAGAGTGTAAATTATTATATTGTTTTCAAACAATTTTATTTGCTGTGAATCTAAAACTATATTTGGACTTTTATAAAGTTCATAGCTTTATTCCGTTGGATATTATATACGTTCAAATATTTTATCTGAATTAACATGTTTATTTTATTCTAACGATAAAACGTTACCTCTTTGGTATTTTAACTCCAAAAAAGGACTTGAAAAAACCTTTTGTATATTTTGTTTCGCAATTTCAAATGGGTTTTTTGTAGGACACGAAAAATCGTCCCCTCTCTTCCCCCTCTTCGCCCTATTTTCTTTTATTTTTAACCTTTTTCTAAAGGGGAGGGGGATAGGAAAGAGGCAAAGAGGGGGAGTTTAGGAGTGGTTTTACTCTTTTTTTCCGTTATTGACATTTTGATGTTGAAAATGAGAGTGGTGTCGAGATGGGGTAAAAGGGAGAAGTAGGTAGGTTAGAAAGGGGGAAAGTAGGTTATAGCTATGAGAGTGGAGGGGGGATATGGGCGTGGAGTTGACCGGGGAGGGGTGTAAAGGCTGGAATTAGGCCAGCTGGGGGAGGTAAGAGCCAGGGGGTAAGGGTTGCTAGGATACGGGAGGGGGTGAAAGTAACCCCCTCCACGGTTATATAAAGGGGGATAGGTCAAGGACGCAGACTCTCCCTTTCTGCAGCCTTCCCCCACTCTCACTGATCCTCTGAAGAAATAACTTGAATTTTTATTAACCTCGTCTCCAGTATCCCTACTTTCCCCCACCCTACTACCCCCCACAGTGTCCGTCTTTCCTCACCCTCTCTTTTCCCCTATTAAGTGATGAATTAAATACTCAGCCCCATTACTTTCTATTTTTCTTTTATAACTTTCAATTTTCATCGTCTTGACTATTTCCATTCAAACTTTATGTTTTTTTTTTTTTTTTTTGTAATTTAATGCTTTTTTTTATGAGTTTTATGAGTGTATGTGTATAAATATTTCCAGAGTGGCCTTAGGATTTTTCCGATTTACATAGATCAAGAGGAAGGCGTGTTCTATCCATTAAGACTAAAGATATAAGTTTTTGTTTAATAAGAGCTTCTCTGTATCTTTTGAATGTAGGTCACTTTTTCCGCATTTTTAATAAATGATATCCTTTATACTTTTCTTCCTATCTTTCGATCTTTCCATAATGTTATCAAGACTAGTTTGAATTTTGAGAAGAAAAATAAATAGACTATAATAGTAATAACTTGTTATTTCCTTCAACACTGATGAATTTTACTAAAATTTTACTTCACTTTATGATGAATTTTTAATAACTATTTGTTTCTCAAATACATTAATGAAAAATATTATTTTTCACTATTGTCGTTTAGTAGTAGTTTAATAATAAAGGGTGATACCATTTTTGCCACAGGGCAGTAAATATAAGCTATATAAATATAAATATAAGCTTCAGGTATCAAAAAACACCTGAAACCTAGCTTTAAGAAAACGAATAGCGCCTTTCCTAAATTATTAAACTGGCATCAGTTTTGTTTATTATCAGGCATCAGATCAGAAGGCATAAATTTTGTGTTTCTGCTGTCTGAGCAGACGCAATTTAAAGATTGTAAAATATTTAAAGAGGTAGTAGTATGGACTGAAATAAACATTAAAGTAAATATGGGTCCGCAAAGTAACGGTTTCAGATGGACGAAAAGTTTTTTTTCTCTAAAAACTCACTATTTCTAGATTAGAACACCCTTTGTACCGTATCTAGGGAAGCTGCGATTTAATATAAAATTGCAACACTTCCGAGCCAATGAGGGGGTTATAGAACGAGTTCGAATATCCTTGAGACAAAGATGTCGTGCCTCCTTAGTAATGGAAGGAGGGCACTATGAACATCTTCTGTAACTTTATTTTTTGGTTTAGCTAGAAGCTTCATTTCATTTTTTGTACAAAACATATAAATAATAAATAATTGCAAATAAATGAATTACCTTCTATGTCTCCAAAACCGTTACTTTGCAGATACCCATGTTTACTAACACTTTTTGTTCATTTTGGTCCATATTATGACCTCTTTAAATATTCTACTATATTTGTGTGTGTAGGTGTGTAACTATATTTCTTTAAAAAAAAAAAAAAAACAATTATTGTTTAACACAACAAAAAAAATTACATTGCAACAAGTGATAATGTTGTTATTGTTTACATGGTGGAAGCAACCTTAAGAAGAAATAATCCAGTGACTACACTTACTTGTCTTAAATATTATAAATTTAAGTGTAATACAAAATAATTAAAATAATGATAAAGTAGAGTAATAATATATTATATAAGATTTGAGAGTAGATAGTTATAATTATAATATGAGGTGATCTCATGGCCACTGCCTCTTCAGACTTCTTGGAGGGTTTCCTAGAATATGCTGGAAAGATAGGAGTTGAACTAGAGGATTTGGATGATGGGGATAAGGATTCATGGAAGTTTCTATACATAGGGAAACGGATAGATTTCGGACAAATGGAACATTGAGGTCTTCATGGAGAGTAAGGTTTGATATATGGTAAGGAGCACCGGTTATTTTGTAAAGATTTTTGACTGTAGGGTTTGGAGACGGTAGGAATTCGGGGGCTTGGTGCTGCCCCACACTTCCAAATCGTAGGTCCAAGTTGACTTTAGAACAACGTTATTAAGCTTGTTGTTTAGAGAACTCTTACCATCCAAAAGACCGAGGAGTAACTTGAATCGTCGTGATGGCAGAACATTCTGTTTTGGTGTGTAGTTACCATGTTAATCGACGGTCAAGGGTAAGGCCAAGATATTGGATGGAGATGACTGGGGGATAAGTGCCATGACGAAGAGCAAAGGTGATGTGCAAACTTTTATCTTCGTTAATCTTTATCCTTCATTTCCTCAACCAAGGTTCCAGAAGTAACAGGCGGCTTTGGGTGCTGTTGGATGGAAGGAAGGAGTTATCTTAGACAGAAAGGATTGCCTTGCATCTGCGAAAGTGGCGAGGATTGTTACGGGATGCTGGGAAATCTCATGAATATATATGGAGTAAAGGAGAGCATTTACAGACTTGATAGCAGAAAAGGAGGATCCAAGACTTGCAAGAAAGAATCTGTCAGTAAGGTAAGACTTAAGGATATGATATGTGAACGGTAGGATGACATTGAGCTTCCAAAGCAAACCAAAACCAGTATTCCATACTCTATCGAAAGCTTGTGACTCGTCTGAAAAGAACAAGAAGAAGACATCTGAACAGTACTTTTTATTCACAAGGGATGAAGCAATGACATCAACATTGCGATGACATTAAGTGCGATGACATGCAGTGGGGAATATCTAGCTTGTCTTTTTTCAGTAATTAATATTGGCATGTCAGTCAATAAACTTTTCCTAGGATCTTTCTTGTAAACATAAGGTGTTATCGAGTCCCAAATTGAAGTCTTTATCGTGTTGATCAGAAACTGCACGGCTTCGTCGATTTCTTCCTGTAAATTAAGTAAAATAAATATAAATAATGTATAATAGTTTGTTTTTTTAAATTGTAATACAAAAATCAGTTTGTTCAAAACTGTAACCGATTCAAATGCTGACCACGACCAATGCTGCTTCCTCCAAATTCTGAAGTAGGGTGGCCTTGGGGCAATGAGGGTGATTGGGGTTGATTACACCTAGTGTGCGATTGTATGAAAACAATCTTCCCTTTACATGGTTCGGACCCCCCAAGTTTCATTAATTAATCTCCAACTGTTCATAAGATGAGGGGGGAGGGG
>KZ651304.1:381010-402993 GCA_001010745.2 Gerris buenoi | reverse complement strand
CCCCCCCCTCTATCTCGCTTATGTGAAGTGCAAAAAATCTGAAAAAATTCCTGAACATTCTTCGACCAAAAGTAAAGATACCACTTTTTGGAAATTTCGAAAAAAAAGATTTTATTTTTTATTGGCAAAATATGTTTTTTTTTTGTTTTTTTTTTTTATAATTACAGTGTTTTCAATGTATTTATATGTTTGCAGTCCGGTTTAGTGGTAATAAAATACATCATCAGAAGTTTGTTTATGTGTTTTGATAATAACAGACCCTTAGGATATTTCAAAGTAAGCCTTTTAGTATTTAAAAAAAAAAAATAATAGGGTTCTACTTAACAATGCAGTATGGCATACGGACCCTCGTTGTGGGCTGACTTCACTTAACCTGTTTTTTTGTTATTTAAAGGCATATATTTGAAAATAAATATGAAAACTTCCATGATAATTCAATGGCTTTAGACATTTCCTTATTTTTCTTCATAATTTGAGAAAAGTCTGTCGACATCTTCATTAATGACTTTTTTCCAGGCTATAACCAGACCCTTTGGATTAGGGAGGTTTAGGACGAACTTCTACAGTCTCCAGCCATATCTCAGACCTTATTTTATATTCTTAGCATTTCTCTAGGTTATTTCCCTTGCACTATTATATAAACCTTAGCTTCATCCTACTTCTCTATTCTTCTCATACAAATCCTTTCATTAATCAATATCTATATTTATCTTTTTAGTTATTTATTTATTTATTTTTTTTTTCCTTTCTTTGCATTATTATCTGCTGGTTCTTAAAGGGTAATCTTTCCCTTTCTACTTACTTTTGTAGTTTGGAACAATTCACGTGATTATAAGTAGGACTTAAGTAGATTTTGGACTATTCTATGGTTATTTCATAAGCTATCCTCGATCCACCGATTCAGCAGAAGTATGTGAGTACAAATGTTGAACATGTTATATTCAGTACAAATCTGTCTAAACACCTCAAACATTACTTTCATACATCTATAGTCTAAAGTGATACCTAATTTAAATTATTTATTACACCTAAGCCATCTATCAACATACAATAAATTAAAAATGTTTAAAAAACATTTCGTTTTCGATTTTTTTTTTTTTTTTTTTTTAAAAAAAAAAAAAAAAAAAAAAAATGGAGAAAGATATCGTTGATTTTTTTTTTTTTTTTTTTTTAGCTAAATCAGATTTATTTCCTCCATACCTCGGAAACTATATCTAAACCTCGGGAAAACGACTTATTGAGGCCGTTTTGGACGACCATGTTGTCACATTATGACTAAATTAGATCAACTTGGTTGACATCCAATTTGTTAAAGTCGATGTTGATCGGCTGTGGTAAGGTTAGTGGTGTAAATATCAGGTTGGTCCTCTGGTTGGAGTGACATCAAAAAGATTTAATTCCTTGTGGGATGACCTTAATCTTCATACAATTCGTGATTTTAACGAGATAAATATAATAAATCTTCACTTATTTTAAACCGAAACACCTCACCCAACAAACTTAAACTTACATTGTTTTTTGTAAATGTACACTTTGTAAAATGTAAACGTTTTCAACATGGTTGACACACTATATTGTTAATTCGTATATTACGGACTACATTGAAATAATTGTTTATTTTGAAATCATTCTTGAGAAATATTTTTGTGCTACTTTTTTTCAGAGTTTTGTAGCAATGCCTGTAAAAGAAGGGTTATTTTTGGTTGCATTTTAGTTCAAGTTTTTGCGTCCATTAGTTTCTCTTTCATGAGAGCAAGTCTTCAAAAGAACTCATCTGATTTAAAGAAAATTTATTGCATCAAATATATTGCAATATACAAATATTTCAATAAGATGCATAGCAATTCAACTAGTAAAATATTATTTCCTTTTTCCATCAATAGGTAAAAATAAAAGTATTATTATTACTTTTCTGGCATATTGATTAATTATTTTCTTTTTTCAAACTAGGTTACACTTTGAGGACAAATGAGGTTTATAATAATATAGTTTTTTTCAACTGAAATTTGTTGTAAAATTGTTGACATACTTATTAGACAATTAGATAAATATTCTCGTATGTCTTATGAATTAACGATAACAAATACTCAATTGTGTGAAAGAAATATAAATTAGAGCATATAGATAAAATTATATGGTTATATAACTTAATCGAGCAATTAAACATACAATTGTTCTACTATAGTTGCATAATTAGTTTCTTTGCTATAAATATTTAATCTATTCGGCCTATTTATAAAATTATATTTTTTATATTTTTTGGAAAGTAATAAAATATTAATACTATTTTTAATAATAATGCACTAACGAATAATAAACGATAATTATTCACTATAGCAAATAATACCGAAAAATGTTTTTCCTTACAATATTTTTTTTAATATTCTTATGTATGTACTTTACTATTATAATGTAGAAATTTCGTAATATGTACAGGGTGACCCAGTTTTAATGGGACAAAAATGAAATCCTGATTCTATGGCCCTAGATGAACAGAAAAAAGGTATATGTGCCTTATGCAAATCTTAATAGTTTTCGAGATATCTCGATAAATCGATTTTTTCGATACATTGTTTTTTTCCCAAATAAAATGCGTAATAACTCAAAAAAAAAAAAAATAAAAGTTAGAGAGTTGTAGTTTTTACCATCAGAAAGAGCATTAAATTTGCATTAAAATTACTTACAATATAACCTACGAATTACATTTTAAAAAGATACACTCATTTGAAATAAAAAATTTGAGTGTTTTTGTAAACCACCATAACTTTGTTATTACCATAGTCATCATTGAAGTCTGATGTGCTTAAAAACTGACCCATTTCATTACCTTTAAAACGATAAAGCATAACTTATACTTTGCTTGTACTTTCACTAAAATATGCTTAAAAAACTTCAACAATGTAGCTAAAATTTGCAGTAAAAGAGTAAACAAAACCCTTTCTTATTATTAGATTAACTTTGCATTTTATTTGTTTTAGGAAGTGATTTGTTTTTATTTGGACAATATAAACAAATTAATACTATATTTTTGCTACCTTATTGAAGTTTTTTAAGCATATTTTAGTAAAAGGTTAAACAAAGTTTATCATATAGTTTATGTTATATCGTTTTAAAGGTAATGAAATTGGTTTGTTTTTAAGCACATCAGACTTCAATGATGGCTATGATATTAACATAGTTATGATGGTTTATAATATCACTCAATTTTTTAAAACACTCAAATCTTTCATTTTAAATGAGTGTAAGTTCCTTTTAAAATGTAATACGTAGGTTATACTGTTTGTTATTTTAATGTAAATTTAATGCTCTTTCTGATGGTAAAAACTGCAACTCTATAACTTATATTGTTTTTGAGTTATTACGCATTTTATTTGAGAAAAAATTGATTTATCGAGATATCTCGAAAACTATTGATTTGCATAACCTTTTTTCTGTTCATCTAGGGCCATAGAATCAGGATTTCTTTTTTTGTCCCATTAAAACTGGGTCACCCTGTATATTTCTGATTTTAATATATTTTACTATTAATAAATGTTATGAAAGCAAATATTTTCTGAAGAATATCAATGAAGTTTCATAGTTAAATTTATTTACTAATAATTGTACCAGGAGAAGAAAAAACTGTGTGGCTAACAAAAAGCTAGAATTTTGTGAATATTTCAATCTTTTGGTGCTTTTTAAGAATATGTGGTCGGCAAAGTTCGTCTTCCGGGCATAGCTTGGCAATAGGCATTTGAAAGAAAAAACAAACCAGTCGAAATTGACCATGACCCATTATGGTGAACATTGTGATTTCCATGATCCTGAGTACAAATTTTGTTACTAGACCGAAAAATCAAGATGCGATGTTAGTTTGTCACTGGATAGGGTAGTTATTGAACTATTACTCTAAATCAAAGTGGTAAACTGTGACATAAACTTGATTATGTACTCAGGATCATGAAAATCACATTGTCTACCATAATTGGCAGGATGTGCCACGCAACATAGGAACAGTTCCAACATCAGACATACGTCTGTAAGATGTTGGCTCGGCATTACGCCATGTCCTGCATAATTTCGTCGCATCCGACTCATCAGCCCTCTCCCCAACTCTGGACCTATACTAGATCAAGAAGATCAGATATAGGATTATTGCCAAGCGATTGAAGTACTTCTATTATTTATTGCTTATTGCAGTGTGCAAATAAGGTATAATATTTCTGATCTGCTTACATATTCTTTACCTACATGATGTAATGCCATGTAACATTCCATACAATCAAAAACTTACTTTAACACCCTCACTCAGAACTTATTTTAACAGAATTTCAGCTTTAAATTTGGGGCTGCTACACCCCTGTAAGTCTCTGAAAATACTGTACAAAAATTATTTTTCGAATTGGTTCCGACGATTTTTATTAAAAAATCCTAAGATGTAGACCATTTAAATAAGAATCTTACGATGTAAGCCGTTTACCCGGGAAAAATCTAGATACCGACATATTGAGGAAAAATAAATATGATTTTGTTGAAAATCGAGAAACGAAAGTAAACAACCACTTGTTGATTACATTTTAAATAATATATTAAGTAAGCATCACATAGGTTTATCATTAAGGGAGCTTAATCCAATAAATATTTAATGATATTAAGCAAATTAATAGTTAATCATGATGAGTTAGTGTAATTGGGTGATTGAAGTAGACGGTAGTGCCGGGTGGGACTCTCACTTTCTTCTATACTATTTCTATATCTATACAACAACAATAGGAACCTTCCTACTGTTGTAGGGTTAATTAAAGGTAGGTTCACAGTTACATCTAGTGGATCAACACGCGTATTTGCCTATATTATAGATAACAATATATTCATGTTTCTGTGATCTGGCACCGATATTATATATGAAAAAGTTAATCTGAGTTGTCTGAGACCGATTTTTTATATTAAAATTTACATTTTATTATAAATTTAAAATTCAATCTTTAAGTTTTATGGTAGTTTTCATACTACGGAAATTTAAATTAATTTAAATCAAAGTATTATCATTATTAACACTGGGAGACAGACAGAGAAAAATAGACTCCGCAGCGCCGGGATTTGAACCGTGTATAGCGTTCTACCAACTGGGCTTCACTGAAGAATAATTTCCTCTGTCAGTAACGTTACCTAGTCCCGAATTAAGCTTTCAATTTTCCACAAGTCTAGCAGTCGATATTTATGACTATGACAATAGAGCTAGACCGAGAATTATCGCTTATAATTATAAAGTACCCCATTAGTACCTGTACCTTGTACAATTAATTAGAAATTAATTTACTCCGTTCACACGAGCGTTTTGAATTCGATTTCCCGTTCCGATAACGTATTTTTGGTGGAGCGGATCTAAACCGATACGAACCGTCGATCTCCGTTCATACAGCGTTTTGAACTAGCGGATCGTTTTCAAAACGATGTGTAAACGTAGTACATAATTGATATATGAGATGATTTGGTAAGCAATATTCATAGAATGCTTTGGAAATTTTATTAACACGCAGCTCAAATTGATCGGTATTTATCGCAACAACCATAAACATTTAACATTGGTAAACATCATTAAACTGCAAAATTAAATTTGACTTAGGAATGATTCTCCGGGCGTGGTGCAGAGTGAAGAGATTTCATGGTATTTATCACGGTTGAGTGATCTTCGCATAGGATCAGAAACAAAGCACTCGGAAGGCCGGAACAAGAGTTTATCTATAGAGAGGACTTCCTGCATTGTTGGCAAGGACACTGGTGGCTCTATCTGTCGCCACTTCCTACTTCCTCTGTATTGACTCAATTCTACACTGACCTCGACCCTAGGGGAGACTACTAGTACAACACGCTACGAATCCATTCATCGTTCAACAGTATCGTACACAAAACCATCGCATTATGTCATTCCGCTCTTGCTTTCATTCTTAACACATCCGGAGCTACTCGTATATCCACGAATAATCTAATTTAATCAGCCTTTCCATGCACACTCTATATGAAACCATAATCAATTCAGTTACAAAATTCCGTCGATCTGGAATTGAAAAGCATCTATTGACACTTACATAAACTCTTATGCTTCGTAATTTCCCAGGCTTTTAATTAGTTTATCTGTTTTGAAACTCTTATGGCACTCCTTATTATAGAGGCTCATAAGCACAATGTTTTGATACATAATTGTACATTTTGTCCAAATAGAAATATATCGTGTGAATCCGTGCTTTTCGCTTAAATACATTGAGAGTGACTAACAAAACAAAAAAAAAAAAAATCGGTCCGAGACAACTCAGACAAACTTTCTCATATATACGAGTTCATATTTACTTTTACTTAGCCCAGTGTTTCCCATTTATTAGTTTTCGCAGATACATTTAATTATTACTGAACATTTTATTAAAATACCATAAAAATAACTTCTCCATGGCGGGGCATCGAACCCTTGCTCTCTTTGTCCGTATTTTAAGCTATCTTCTTAGGAACTACATTTTTCCCGGGAAAACGGCCCATATCGTTAGTTATTTTTTGTTTTTCAGAGCTTTTAGGCGGTAGCGCCCCCAAATTTGTGGCTAAAACTAATTACGGCGGGTATGAATTTTCTAAACATGTATAACAATGACAGATGACAGAAGACAAACTTTTATAAAACTCCTTTTTTGGACTCAGGGGACCTTAAAACGTGTAAATACATCAAAATCTCATTACTTTCTCTTTATATTATGAGAAAGTAAAAAGAACTTTCTTTACGTATTTTTTGAAATGAAACATTCGACTTTTTTCTTATATCTTTTCTTTATTAATTGCTCTTTTCTCTAAAGCCTTCTTTAAAGTTATTTTTTTAAAAAAAATTAACCTACAAATATCATTTTTATTAAACCTAGTGAATGAAGAATCTTTAATATGAATATCTATAATATAGAATATCTACATGTTTAATTAGTGTTGTACTAAATCAGTTTTGCGCAAAAAATTAAAGATAACTTATATAGCTGTAACTTATTAAGTAACTTTGTCTGGCCCTACCAGCAATGTAAATATGTAGACTATCCTTGGTACTTTACCCACGATTATAAAGAAGTTATTGTTAAGTTATTGTTGCGTTCTCTGAGTTGTTATTTAATATCAAAGAGTAGTCGTAGGAGTTTGGTGGAAATCCGAAATCTAAAGTATACTTTAAGTATCTCATTAAAAGGTTATGTTGAGCTAGGGGAATTTAAAATTGTTTTCCCACTTATTTCTGTACTCTGGAAACGCTAATTACAACGATCATAAAGGGGAAAGCGAATTATTGATATTTTGTTGTAACCGATATCGTTATAATAACTTCCTATGCATACACAGAACTGTATGTAATATTTGTGTGTAAATACGTGTATAAATATAAAGTAATTAATATAAATTAATATAATTAATATAAAAATATAAATATAAAGTATAAATACGTGCATAATAGTGTTAAGGACTGAAAAAAATAATTAGTTTCGTAGACCAATATTATTCTTATTCTTCAAATAAAATCGTGTGATGTACGCAGGAGGCTATGTAATCTCCTGCAAACAGTCTTTGGTGTCCGAGTATCTACCGGATAAGTATTGTAACTTTTACGCGGGAGCTTCATAATTATAGCTTAATATCGCAGTAGTATAATTGTTATTACTTTTTTGTCATAACCTATCGTCGAGATTTGTTGACTCAAACTGTAAAGGATATTATCGTAACGTTTGAAGCGTCAGTTTTACATTTTCCTTTTGTATAACATCCTCTAACCTGAGGGAAGGAAAAGCAAAAGAAGATGTAACGTCCGTAAACAATATAGTAAACGGAGAAGAACTTGTCAGCTCATACATATTTTTTTATATTTTTGAAGGAAATTGCCCAATATGTCTTCTGAATCGTAAAGAAAAAGTGCGTATCAGATGTTAATCAATAATTTTTGGTTTGTTTGTCTAATATTTTAATAAAGGCACAGTGATTCTAAAACATTATTTTCTTGTCGAAAGATCTTACATAATATTTGTTAGTAAGAGAACGTCAACTTTTTCCCTTCATCAACTTAAGATATTAAGTAATTAATTAGTGCTAATCTATAAAATTATACATTACTATACTAATTTATGTAGATGGATGGTATAATTATATTCTTAACTCTTCATAGGCTGAATGAAAGATACGTTATTACGATTATTTCTTCGGTAGATCACTCGATTGTCACATAGATTTCCATAATAATTATATAATTGAGATGTAAGAATGAATCTGTTGATTACATTAAGACATCCTTATTAAAAAAATTTATGCATACATTATTCTTAACTAAGAATAAGGCTTTAATAAAAATTCGTTTGGTGTCGGATAGGAACGAAGTTCCTTACATTTTTCTGTAAATAAAAATTATAAAATTCTTCTGCTAAGTACGTATACGTCTCTCTAAGTACGTCTTCTCATTCTTAATTCATTTATCTCCAGATAACAAGGGATATAAGCTGATCCCAGTGTATTTGTTTAACTTTATATTTTGTTTAAATTGCTTGATTTTCTGATCAGTCTTATGGTAATATGTTAAAACAGTTTAGATCACTTAAGTTGTGTCATATAGTCGGTTTACTGGTGATAAAACCACTAAGGTAGCCATCGTTTTATTGGTAGTTAAATTATACTCGTATCTAAGTATGCCCAATGGACAATCAGATAACTTGGATAGTATTAAATCAGTCTTGGAATAAAAAATCATAATTTATTACTGTACGTCTGTGCGTCTGTACGTGGAGTAAGGAGAAGTTGTGACAGACGGGTTGAGTATCTGATTTACCCCCTGATGCCAGTTAGTCTGAAGATGTACACGGACCCTTGAACCCCTAAATAATCTTCTATCGTAAGTTTTGCCAACATTAGGTTTCCTCGAGTTAAATATACATCACCAGAAATTAAATTAGGGTCTTTATATTTTGACTCTAATCTACTAGTATAATATATTATCGACGTGTCGTACTACTAAACAATGGTGAATCTTTACTTGAATTTAATTTACATTATTATTTCCACTCTAGCGTTTAGTACTTCATTACCATTTGTGATTAATTTATGTATTTTGATTTATTTCTCAGTATTCTTTATTACTTAATAAATATTTTAAATATGAAAGAAAAACCTAAAGTACAGGTGTTTTGTTTTAAATATTAATTTTATAATTTAACATTAATTTATTATCTGTGTAATGCATAGTGTATTCTTGAGTTAATTTGTAGTTATAATCGCCTCCCATTGTAAAAAATTATAAATACTGTTAAGTTTTTTTTACATCCAAACTTAATTAATTAATATATTTTACTATATTTTAACATTAGACACATATGATTCGAACAATACATTTCTTCTATTGAACATTAACTCCACGCCTCCATGCTTATTTTAAACTTTATCGAACACACCCGAATACATTTTTTTTTTTGACACCTAGTCACTGACTCAAGTCAAACAGGAAACTACTCATGACTCACCTATTATTTTATTTTATTTATTTATTTTTCATTTTTTTTTTTTTTTTCTAAAAACCTGACGATTTAATAATATTAATGATTTTAACAACTTAGACTACTAACAAGGTTAGAAGATGTTTCCGAAATTATAAACGAAATATAACCTAATAACTTAAAAAGAGTTTTATTTACCCCTATGGACAAAGAGAGAGAGAGAGAGTTTAAGAGTTTATTATTATTATTTTTTTTAATTAATTCATGTATATATACTGCTATATCTTTCGTTAACAAAGGTTACACAAACGTTCCGATAATTCTGATTACTCCGTCAATAAATATTTCCTCAACCCAAATTCGTTTTTTAGACTTCAGGGTCAGGGAAACGTACAGATTGTTTAGGGTCTTCCCACTTGCTTCCAAGCGTATACCGAATAGTCCAGAAGATACCGTGTATGGAATTTTGTGAATGCGTGTTATTTTTCCGTGACCATTACGAATGTGTAGTCGGCAAATTGTCGGCGTGGACATAGTTTGCCTTATAGTTAGGATATTATAGTTCCTTTTTATGACTAACTAACATCAAGCTATTTTTTAAATTTTATTCGTTGTTTAATTCAACTAACAGAAAACTAATTGTCCGTGTTCACCACTTGGAAATTGTAGTAATTTTACATATCAAGTTTAAGCATCAACTTGATTTTTTGGTTAACGAACTAATTTTTTACTTATATAGGCTCATTAAAATCACATTACTTACCAACATCGATTGGATATGATCGCTCTCCACCAGTTTGAACATACCATAATGAAATGTTTTGTGACAGACTAAAACGATAAAATAAATTAGACAATAATGGGCATTAAAATGCAAAATATGAAAATAGTTATCGATGGGACGTGCAAATGTGTGAAAGCAATGTGTCAAACTATTTGGCAGACTGTTTTTAAATCCTTTATATTAACTTCACTTTTGTGCCTGGGTGCCTGGGGGAGTGCCTGGGGGAGTGCCTGGGGGAGTGCCTGGGTGCCTGGGTGCCTGGCGTCAACATTTTTGGAAGGCTAGTTAACCCTCTTCTACTTATCCGATCGAGCTGAAACTTGGCACATAGGCTCTCTACCAATACAAAAAAATTGTAACAAATTAATTAATTAATTAAATTTAATTAATTAATTAATTAATTAATTTTTCAATTTAATTAATTCTTTTTTTATAAAATGAATGGATTAAATAAATTTTAAAAAATAAAATAAAAAAATAATTAATTAATTAATTAATTGGTTGGTATATAAAATCTTTGGAGGGCTAGTTAACCCACTTCCAGTCATCCAATCGAGCTCAAACTTTGCACATAGACTCTACCAATATAAAAAAATTGTAACAAATTAATTAATTAATTAAATTTAATTAATTAATTAATTAATTAATTTTTCAATTTAATTAATTCTTTTTTTATAAAATGAATGGATTAAATAAATTTTAAAAAATAAAATAAAAAAATAATTAATTAATTAATTAATTGGTTGGTATATAAAATCTTTGGAGGGCTAGTTAACCCACTTCCAGTCATCCAATCGAGCTCAAACTTTGCACATAGACTCTACCAATATAAAAACATTTTAACAAATTAATTAATTAATTAATTTCATTAATTAATTAAATTTAAAAAAATTATCTTTTTCAAAATGAATGGGATAATTAAATTTAAAAAAGTAATACAATAAATAAAAATTCAATTAATTATCCAATCTTGCTGAATCTTGGCATTTCGACTCTCTACCGATACAAAATCATTGTAACAAATATAATAATTAATTAAATGTTACTAATTAATTAATTTTAAATTATTTATTTAAAATTGAAATGAATGAATACCAATATTTCCCTTCAGAACTAAATTGCAAAAATATAAAGGATTTATAATAAAAACTTGGTTTTTATGGGCTGGTATTATTATTATTTGAGTAAGTAGAAGAAAGTATTGAAGTGACGTAATAACCGTTTGACTCCTTGCTTTTAACGGAATTACATAGTTCAGGCAAGCGTGAACAATTTGATCTTGAGACGGGCTTTTTCTGGATAGCTCAGCCCTGTTAGACCTTCTTAACCTGATTAGACCTCTTTTCTTCTTAAAGCAAATCTCACTAGTACATGTTGAGAGTTGAGATCTGTGTTTGGTTGTTTTTCTCTAACTTTGACTTTTCTGTACATTTCAGTTTAAGCACAAATTATCTTAAGTAATTTCATTTCTATAAAAAATACACTGCCAATTAGTGTGGCACATAGCTTCCTCGCATCCTATCGCGTACTTTATTGTTATATTAACATTAACGTTTTACTACTTTATTGTTATATTGTTTATTGTGTAAGAACAATTAATAGATTTTAGCAATCTTTAACACTTTATAGGAGTGTCGCTGTAGGTTTTACTAAAAAAATGTATTTGAAAAAAATGTTCGTCTCATTGAATAGATAAGGTTTCATTTTTTTCCCGACCAAAAATTAAAATTTTAAATTTGAAGTTCACGTTTATGCGAGAGTTGCGCGAGAACGCTTGGACGGATAACGTTGTCCAACAAACTCGTCCTGGGCATTGGTAAAATGAACATGTATACCAAATTTCATCAAAATCAGACTACATTTACTCAAGTTATCGTCGCACGTTTCATAATTCGCTGACACACATACCGACAGACAGACAGACAGACACGAGACCAAAAATGTTCCCTGATGTCTGAAACGGATTTCTGTCTTGGAATTTTTCAAATCGGAGGCATAAAAGTTTTTCGTTCTCAAAAGTGAACACAATGCTTCCGTTACCTTCGGTAAGCTTGGAAGCAAAACTAAAGAAAACAGTTATTTTCAATTTATCCTAAAAAAAAAAAAACATAACACTATACACTCCATAACAATTATTAATCTACTATTTAAGAGCTTTTCAAAGATGTACATCATTATTTAAAATATTAATTTTGACAATTGTACCCCTGTACCCTTGCGTTCAATAATTATATTGAAATAAACAAACAATCCAATAAGGCATATAATAACCTAATAAAGAAAAATAAACCACTTACAAAATTATGAAAAATTTATTTAACCTCTTTTACCTGCAAAAAACCAACAAATCGGTACAAAAGTACGGTTACAAATTTTTATAAAAATAAACAAATAAAACCGCTTTAATGTACAAATCAAGGCCTTTCAAATGATATACGACACAATACTGAAATCGAAAAAAAGTGGTCATGTGACCACGGCACTCGGGGAAAAAGTTTACTCTCAATTTCTCAGGTAATAGGACGAATTAAAAACATATCCAACACTTAATTTAAAGGGCATTAGTGACAGATTAAAGCCCAAAAATCAGAATTAAAATCGGTCAACAATTGCCAAAGATATGAGAGCTTAAAGGCAAAAATTGAAAAAATTAAAACCAAAATTGCCCCATTTAGGGTACAACCGATAGAGATACGACAAAATGTCCTATGACCAAAATTGTAGATCATTAAAAATCAGACCCGGTTTGTGCAACCAGTTTTTCAATTAGACAAAGCGTTAATTTTTAAAAAATTTCAACACAGCTACGACCGTTTTTCTTATTTTAAGGGGTGTCGCTGTAGGTTTTACTAAAAAATTGTATTTGAAAAAAATGTTCGTCTCATTGAATAGATATGGTTTGATTTTTTTCCCGACCGAAAATTCCAATTTTAAATTTGAAGTTCACGTTTACGCGAGCGTTGCGCGTGAACGCTTGAACGGATAACGTTGTCCAACGAACTCGTCCTGAGCATTAGCAAAATGAACATGTATACCAAATTTCATCAAAATCGGTCAAGAATTACTCAAGTTATCGTCGCACGTTTCATGATTCACGGACACACAGACCGACAGACAGACAGACAGACAGACACGGAACCAAAAATGATCCCTGATGTCTGAAACGGATTTCTGTCTTGGAATTTTTCAAATCGGAGTCATAAAAGTTTTTCGTTCTCAAAAGTGAACACAATGCTTCCGTTACCTTCGGTAAGCTCGGAAGCAAAAGTAATTTTATTTCTATAAAATAAATAATAATAATTAGTGTGTGGTTTTTAATGAATTTGTGTGGCAGATAGCTTCCTCAATGTATTACAGTTTAGACCTATTATTGTATAATTTATTTAATTTTTCCTTCAATTTTGTTTTCGAGTTTATACCAATGGTAACGGAAGGACAAAAAAAATATATTTTCTATTTTTTTTACGTGCCCAAAAAAAAAAAACAGCAGACAATTTTGGAAAAAAATCTAAAATGTAGCCAATTTAAAAAGTGATGAAACTATGTAACTTAAGTCTATTTCCCGGAAAAATTACTTTTCCGTGAGTAAATGTAACCTAAGAAACCCCGCAATATCTTAAAAATACGGAAAACACTAAACGAATAAATTACATTTTACACGAAGAATTGTACAGATTTTTAATATTCTTTTAAATTTCTGTAGTATTAGCGTATTGCTTCCGAGCTTACCGAAGGTAACGGAAGCATTGTGTTCACTTTTGAGAACGAAAAAGTTTTATGCCTCCGATTTTAAAAATTCCAAGGCAGAAATCCGATTCAGACATCAGGGATCATTTTTGGTCTCGTGTCTGTCTGTCCGCGAATCCTGAAACGTCTGACGATATGTGCCACCGTAATTGGCTGTCAATTTTTTTTATTGAATTATTTCCCTTACATCTCTTATTTTAATAGCTTCAATTGTAGATTAATTTTTTAAATTTTGTAACTTCTCGCTTTTAATTTTATTGTACAAAACTACAATTAAAACTAAATTACTTATTGGGTAAGAAGGCTATTCATATTAATAAAAATCAATTAAATAAGAAAAGAGCAAGAGTACTCATTATCTTCCATCGTATCCCGTTATACTTTTTATTACATTAAATATGCTTTTGCTGCATTAAAAAAGAACAAAGTAAACACGAAGGCCCTATTTAATAAGGACAAGGGATTCGTCTTTTTGCTGTTACACCTGGTCTGAAAGGGTTAGGATATTCTTTTCTATAGAAACCTAAGGATGTGGGAGAGGTTCACATTTACGGACCTCATCATCTTGTCCTTGTTCACACATTTCCGTGTGTAAACATAAACAACTCAAATATGCCACCTGACGTCTCTTCTCACAGCCCTTTATGTCCTTATATAAATAACTGATGCATCGGACTCAAAGGCTTCTTACCTATTTAACATCCGTTAGTCATTACTTAGTATAAGATGTAGTACTCTGCAAGTATTCAGTTGTTGTCTAATTTTTAATTAGTAGTAACTATATTTTACTTTATCCCTTGGTTTATTTTGTTTTCTCATGCTTTGAGGAAGGCTATGGAGTAAACATGCATCGACTATTATTATCCATATAATAGTACTCTGCAGTTAGCTTCATTCAGATGTTGCCTAATTTTTAATTAGTAGTAACCATATTTTACTCAATCCCTTGGTTTATTTAGTTTTTTCATACTGTTCTATGAGGAAGGCTATGAAGTAGAAAGACTTCGACCAGTACCAACAAAACAAAATAATTGTTTTTGCTCATGTACTTTGAAGACTAGTTCTTCTCCCTTCCTCTATAGTTTTACTAAAATGTAAAATTCTGTTTCATTCTTAGTATGTAGTAAAAAATTTATCTATGATTGATACGAAATATGAACATTGTATCTTTGCTTAGATGAGTAGAAAGTGATTCTTTACGTACTTGCATTCATTGCGCGTCTTATAATATTGAATAATTCCTCTTTTTCCGCCCTAGGACGCGGTAAAAAAGAAGAATTATTCAACTTTGCGCACGATTAGCGAGTTTGTTTACATTTAACAAAACTAATTTGCTTTTTGTTTAGTAAAAGTAACAGTTTATATTAAGTTTTTTGTCAAAAACAGTGAGTGATTTAAGTGATTATGATGAATATGAGGAGAGTAATACGCCTCCCGAAATAATTAATGCGGCACAAGATACAACTATTGAAATAATGCCATCTTTATCAAAAGAAAAATACGAACTTACATAGAGGAAGTTTATTATTTAATTATCTGTATTTATTATTAAAATCTAAAAATCGTAGATAAAGTACGGTACGCAACTTGTGCGAAAACGGCATTTTGCATTGCTCGTGTGGTTTTACTACCCTCGCTGTCGGGTGCAAACTCCACACTTGCACGCAAAATGCTACTTTCCGCACTAGACGCGTTTGATAATTTAACTTCTTGTATATCAGAGAAGAAGTAAAACTGTAGATTTTTGTGTTGAAGTCAAAGGATGAAGATGTTTCTAAGAGTTTTTCCCAAGATTAGTCGGTTGTATGTGGTTAGTACTTGCTACGTTTGGTCGAGAACCAGTCGCCGTGTCCGCTAACTCTCCTTATTTTTATTCTTTCCATTATCCAACTTGATCTCGTTTCCTTAGCATTATCTACATTTACCGAGCTCATCTACTGTGGAAAAAAATGCATTCTTAAAAACAGGTTTGCTTCTCTGATTTTCATTTCAAGTTGACGCCAGGACGGGTATGCCGCTGGAACGTGGAGGGCTCATCTCCTATCTTAGATTTTCTCGGGCAGCGCTCACTAATTGCCGCTTCTTTAGCGGAAATACCCCCTCTACCGATTATTATTCCACGAAGTACCGTTTTCTACTTTTTTTAGTATCTTTTCCTTTTTAAAAAAAATTACACTCTCGCCGTCTTCCAGCTCCTCTCTACCCATCCAGTTTTACTTTCATATACGCTGAAGAAAACGAAACAACTCAAGAACTCTGGAATTCACCTGGCTGGTTGAATGATATAGGCGGCCAGACAACTCTTGATTCTTCCATTATTGAAACCAGTCTAATTGTCTTTTTGATTTGGTTTACGCATGGTCGCTCAAAAACCCTTAAATACCTTTTTCATCCTGCCGCCCTTTGTAACCTGCTTGATATAGAAAATCAATATTTTATGTTAATATGTTTTACTAACTCAATTTATAAATAAAGTATAAAATAAGTAATAAGTAATTATATAAATTAAAACGAGTAGCTTTTCAATATTGATTTTAATTCCAATAATAAATTAAATAAATATAAATAGCTGGATTCCCGTACTTAAGTGTGATGTTTTTTATTCTTAATTTCATCTATTTATCAACTACTGTCAAGAAACCTTAAAGTTGTTTTACTAAGAAAGAATGTGCAGACGTCATATAGTTTCCTAAATACCTCCCCCTTCTTTCTTTTTTCTGTAATCCCCTCTGATAAGTCAGATAGTAGTATTAAGATTTTTTTCTTTCTGACTTCCATTTGAAATTGATACCATGTTGGGTTGGCGCTCGCACGCGAAGGGCTCATCTCCTATTTTTGAGGATGCCAGGGTGTTTCCAAATTGAGCCTGACTAGTTGGTCAACTCGTAGACGAAGACCATTGAGCAAACCTTTTGGGGAAGGGGAGCCTTTGTGGTGATATGATCTGCATCGGTGTGAAACATGTCTCACTTGCTTGGGATTCGAATCATCGCTAGGGATATTGATTTTAGCCGACAGTTAGCGATCGAGTGCGTTAACCAATTGGTTACGCTGGTTCTAATATGATTTTATACACACATACATATATTTTATTTTAGTTTACTTATAAAAAGTGGTGTTAATAATGTTAGTAAGTGGGCATGTTATACGGCCGCCATCTTTAAATAAAATAGCCGTTTGGAAAACCATTTTACGGAAGTAGTTTTGCCATAAAAGAAAGCTAATTTTCAAAATTTAATGATTTTACTGTAATTGGTTCCGGATATATTATCATGACCACTTTTAATTATAAATAGTCGCCATCTTAAATTAAGATGGCCGGTAACAATATGTTCTATGAAAATGCAATTTATTATAAATCACTCAAAAATTTTCATACTCAGCCAATTATTGTGGCACAGAGCTTTCTTCGTGTTCTATCACTTACTTAATTGATGTTATTTCTTTTATAAACAATTTGTGTCCAATTTATTCAAGTCGGTTCAAACAATGCTTATTTTTTATTTGTTTATTTTTATTTATTTTTTTTTAAACTTTTTCTTAATTAACTAATTGCATTCCTTAGAATGCAATTTGAATTAAAAAATTAAATTTAATTTTCTGGGTGTTAGGATGTCATTAAATCTCGGAATCACAATTCTTTCTCGACAATATATATTCATAAATATCAACTAACATATGTATTTGATTCACCATTTTCCGCGTTTAAATGAGTTATATTTTTATTTTTCTAATAGCAAACTTGCAACATTTTTAGTTTATATATTTATACTTAAAATAACATAATATTATATTTTGTACTTATTTTTTTGTTTTTATTATTTGTTACAGGTATGATCTTTACATTGTATTCTAAAATGCTGAATTTTTCGTAAGTTGCATTTTTAACTTAATGATAAATATAAGTTAATTATTAATATTTTTGGTTCAATTTTAAGAAAATAATTATCTGGAGTTGATGTTATATAGATACATGATAAATATAACATCGACAATTTCTATGTAGTTCCTGTCCACGTTGTAAATTGAATTTTAAAAAAATCGGACGCGGGGTATTGTGAAACTTTTCCTCGCGAAATAATACCAAAATGGTAGCTGCCAATTTACCATTATTTTTTTGAGCGTTACCCAAAATTTCAAAATGAAAACAAACTTTTTTCCTTTATCGAAATAATGAACCCATTCAAAATGTATAAACGCTTATAACTTTTGAACTAATAAATATATTTTGATCGTGCTTGTTGCATTTTGTTCTTTATGTTAAACAGCTTCTATCGGTACTTCCTTTGTTGATATTGGCGAAATGTTTCCAAAATGTTTTAGCATTAGAGTTTCAAAGCTCAAAAGTCGATATTTTCAAAATGGTTGCAAAATATCAAAAAGAAATTTAGTGGAATTATTTGTCTTATAAAGATATGTAGGTATATAATTGGAGCCAATAAAGCACAATCGAAATATTTTATTTTTTTCATTTTCTACGAATTTTTTTGACATTTTGTTTTTTTTTTTTTTTTTTAATTTCCCAGCAAACTGAGTTAATGAAGACATAAATTGATTATTTTCCAGCCGGCAGAACTAAATGAAAGGGCTGATTTTGGTGCTGATTTCCAACTCTCTAGCTTAATAACTGTGGGAGTAATGAGTGACATAAATAGACACAAACAGACAGACATCATACTAAAAAAAAATCAAATGAACGATCAATGATTAAATGGGACAATTCCGTTGAAATTTCGATTTTAGATTTTTGAGGTAAAACCAATATTTTTCTTTTTACCTTTGGACAAGATGAGGAAAATTTAATAGAAGCCAGGATATTTTAATAATGAATCTTGCTTCAAAATTAAATCAATTATCATATTTATAAATTATTAATTTGAATGAAATATTTAGAATTTCAAGTTAATTTAATCAAATATTTAAAATAGTCAATAATTTCACCTTATTCTGAATTTCATTTAAACACTTTAAATGCATTAACATATTGAACTAATAATTTGAATAATCCGCGACTATTCATAGACGACCTAACATATCAAAGCGTTACTTCATTTATTCATAATCAAGTGCATAAATAATAAATATCTATCGCTCGTAATATTTTCTCACTACGCGTTACTTCAATTATTAATAATATTAATGTGTGCATTTATATTTACGTTGTAAGAGATCATGAAAATGTATCTTTTATTTTGTATATGGATATTTGGCTACATTTCGTGCTTTTATGAGTCCGACCAATAGCTTACCTTTATCATTTTAACATTATATTTTTGTTCAACATGCTCATTCTTATAATGTCTCCTTGCAGGAGAAGCGATATACTGTACTTCTTTTGGAGTATTTACTTACTAATATTATGTAGTTTACTATGTAATATAGAGTAATAGAGTATTGCTAAGCGAATGTTCAAACAACATTTTAAAATTAAAATTATTGAAAAAAATAATATCATTGTTATATCCCTGATTACATATAAGGGACCATAGGTGGTTTATAAATAAGATGTTATCATTTAAAACTTGGCAATTAGGTGTTTGTAATAATTTTGGTACCCTTTTAGTAAACTATTTGTATCGTGATACCATTTTATTCCATAAGTTAAGTTATAATCAGTTTTATATATATATATGTATATTCTTTTTTTTNTTTTTTTTTTTTTTTTTTTTGAAAAGAAAAAAATATAAAAAATCAGTTAGTTATATACGGTCATCCATCCAAGTTCTGACCACGCCCAATGCTGCTTGCAGCAGGAGAGGCCACTTAGTGGCCTCCAATCTGAGGATTTTTTTTCTTTTTCTAATAAATGTTTTTTTTATAGTTTTGAGTGAGCATACTTAAATTTTGCTAAAATTAATTTCTCAATACCTAGGTACACACAAAGGGAATTTCAAAAATGATTCATCTGCCACCGATCAAATCCCTCCCCCCCTTACTCCTTTTAAAACTTATAGTATCAAAACTTATAGTATTAAAACTTATTTATCATTAGGCTTGACCGATTACTTTGCTTGTTGAAAAATTTTGCAGAAAAGAGCAAAAATGTTGTTGAGCATATTTGATAAGAAGAGAATGTACACTTTTGTTAAGTTGTAATCAAAGGAGATGAAGCCATGATGGTGCTAAGGAGAAAATACCCACCTTAAGTCTATACGATATTATAAAATTCTGGATTTGCAAAATTTGATGAAAATAATGAAACTTAAAAGCTAAGATAGAAAAAGAAATTCTTTCTAAGAATTCTTTTCTGCCGTGTATTCTAATTACTGTAATCACACAAGAATCATATTATTTTATGTTCAATACGTCCCTTTTAATTAACAATACCCAACTTTAATTTTCTTATATTAATTTAAATAGATGAAAACATTAGTTAAATGAATAGTCCAGGAGATGGCGTTCAAAAAAGTTTCTGACTAACATTATGCTTGAACTTTTGTATTAGTAAATGTTTTGGTGCCTTTTAAGAATATGTGGTTGGCTAAGTTCGTTTGCGGGACATAGGCAATAGGCATTTGGTGGACAATGTGATTTTCATGATCCTGATTACTAACTTAATCAGTAGACCAAAAATCAAGTTGATAATTAATTTCTAGAGTCATATATTCTAGCTTCATAGTTTAACAAATTATTATACTTAACTATGTTATTAATATTACTAAACTGTCACAAATGAAATTGTCTTTATGTTTCTTATTTTTCGCTAATATATTGAGGGTTAAAATGTGAAATATAAATGCATTTAGATTTGAAGGAAGGGGAAGTTGTCTACGTCACTCTTGGCATTTATATCAACCAAAACTATTCAGATCATAATCTTATAGTTAATATTATAAATAGACATTTTATCTTCACATCACTTTCTCTACTGAGAATTCAGTGAAATTAAATATAAATAAATATTCTTTATAAGATTTATCGTGTTTTTTTCCACCGATTAAAATAATTGAGTCTAATTTTACGTGTGCTTGTCGCGAAATATAATCGCATTTTCTTTCTCCCCTCGAAGTATGTACAGTGTTTGTGTTTGTCTGAAAACGTGTAAATTTGTCAAATAAATACAAAATAACATATGGGCTTTAATATATGTTTTTAGAAGAATTTAATTCATTTATTAGCTAGTACTAATGTTGCTTTAAAAATATAATAAAATTAAGTTTGGGTTGATGTTAAAAAGGTTTGAATATCGGTACGTGTTTAGATTGTTACTCCCCTATGTTTTTTTTTGGTTGTTTTTTTTTAATATAAATGACTTTGACTAAATAATTATGTATTAAGACAAAGGGATAAATATCCCTTTGATATATGTATTTGACTAAATAGTCCAATATACTTTGAGACAAAGGAATATCACACTTCTGTTTGTATAAGGGGAGTAACAGTCTAAAGAAGAACATTCCGTACAACTTCTTTAAATTGTTACTCCTCTCTATTTTTATTATAAGGGGAGTAACAATGTATAGAAGTGCCTGAATATCTAGGTTTTGACACGTTTGTTACAAGTGACACTTTTTTTCTCCATTACCCGTGTTCTGTCCATGTTTTCTTATAATGTCAATCATTTTCTTTTTAAAAATAAAAGTTATTATAAGGCCTAAGGGCTGTATTTGGGTAAAACCTACGTCACGTTCCAAATTACTTTGAATAATCATAAAAAGGACAAAATTATCTGAGATATTTAAGAAAGAAGGGACTCAATTCGTCTTATGTCAGAAGCACTATTAGCCCTTCTTATCTGTTTTGGAAATAGATTTATATAATAGGTTCTGTGTTAAAAAAAAATTCGTCGTATTATATTTATTTATTTATTGACAATTATATACTTATCTATTACCTGTTTCATAAGCTATAGATGGACATTTTATATTAAAATATTTATATTCTTCAGCGATATCTAGAGTCCTGTTTATGATGGTTCGTTGCCTCAAGTTTTTCCACATTGGCAGTTCTACCTAATTGAGATATATATATATATATATATA
>KZ651304.1:368911-380976 GCA_001010745.2 Gerris buenoi | reverse complement strand
TATATATATATGTATACGTTGGTCTACTATTCTAGTCTTATTTTTTCTTCTTCAGATTTTATTGGAAGTTTTATTATCGAATTATTAAAATAACCTCGATTTGTATTTCATAATAAATTTATTAAATTGGAAATAGAATCTACAGTCATTATGTAACTGTGCTGTCAACGTCTGTTTTTTAAATTGACGTCCGCCCAAGTTTTTCAGCAGGATAGGGCACTTCTACACTACTACAATTATGTAACATCCTACCTTAATAAGTCTCATTGATAAGGTGAATTGAACGAAGATGTTTTATTGAATTGGCCCATGCGATACGGGGCGCCGGTCTTGGGGGGCGCCAAACCTGGTTCAGATCACTTAACACTTGTAATTTTTGTGGTAAATCTGCGCTTGAACTCCCAATTACATATTTTAAATTGTCCGACTTTGGGTTTTTTAAAACTGTTCCTTTTTTTCAATTTAACAACTTTAGACCTGGCGGTTTTGAAAATATGGGTTTTCTAAGGGCGGGGAATTAGCTGAGGATGCTACAAACCTTCGAATTGGATGCACAAACACGAAACCATACGAAAATCTCCATAAATAATTGTTTTATAATTTTTACAAAATCGTTTAATTGCTCTGGTAAAAATCTCCCCTGGCCATTTTAATAACGTATAAAATGACACAAAGAAGAATTTCCGACCAGTGTCGGAACTAGGCATGTTAGCTCCCGAAGAAAATTAGGCAATTTGGCGCCCCAGACCCGTCTTAAACAAAATTTAGAGCCCTGGGCTTCAGCCCAGTTAGCCTATTTATACTATTTTCTTTAAAATAATTTAGCGCCCCTCAGGCTAGCACCCCCTGAGGGGCCACCCTTGGTCCGTGACGACAAAGGCATAATTAGTGCAATATACTTTGGGACAAATAAATATCACTTTTTTGGAACCAAGTTCCTTATGGCACGTTCTGGATCCCGGGAGTGAATCCGAAAAAAACAACCAAAATCACCGTCACGCAATATCCGTCACGAAATCTACCGATGACAATAACTTGAGTAAAAGTTCACCGAGTTAGTTGAAATTTGGTACACATATGTTCATTTTACCAATGCCAAGGCTAAGTTCGTTGGACACCGTTATCCGCCCAAGTGTTCACGCGCAACGTTCGCGTAAACATAAGCTTCAAAAATGTTAAGAAGTGTTATTAAGAAAGCATGTTACTTGACTTGTTTTGTTTATTTTTGTTATATATGTCAAATGTTACTTATTTCAATCTAACAATCTTTAACAATCATATTCTTTAATAAAATTTTTCCTTATATTCAATACATATTTATTGTAAGATGCTTGCTTTAATGATACCAATAACACTTTTCTTTTAATTTTGCCCTAACTCCGCGGTACTTCTTTAGATGGTCACTCCCCTATGTTTATTTACAAAAATGGGGAATAACCTAGGATTATTTAGTTTGTTACTCCCCTAATATTTAATTTTTTATTGTTAAAAGAAAATGAAAGATTAGGAAAAAAGGCACTCTTCACAACAAGTCAAGGTTAGTCAAAGTTCCTTATGGCACGTTCTGGAGCCCGGGAGTGAATCCGAAAAAAACCGACCAAAATCACCGTCACAAAATCACCGTCAAAGTAGGTACCTATTTAACCAGAAATTCACAATTTTTTATTATTATTATTATTATTATTTTATTTAAAAGATTTTAATAGGCTATGTACAATTTACCTACCTTAAAATTAATCGAATTAAAACAATATAAATCATAATGTTACAGGCTAAATATGATTAAGAAAACATTTTCGTAACAGTACCTAAAGACAACTGTCGATAAATGTAAATAGGTATTTTTTATGTGGGGTGGGGGCGGCTGTGTAAATTGTGCCTAGGGGCGGAAAATTGTTAAATCCGGCCCTGACCTTCCACAACTATACTTTTAATTACGAGCTTACCAAAGGTAACGGAAGTGGAAGTATTGTAAACGTTTTCAGGAACTAATATTTTTTTGTCTTTAATTTCCAAAACTCCTGGATACAAAATTTGTTTTAGACATGAAGGGATATTTTTTGGTTTCGTGTCTGTATGTTGGTTTTTCCAAATTTTTTTGAAAAACCAATCTATCTTAAATATCTACTCTCAATAAATAAAATAAATTTGGATGGTAAGCCGAAAGTAGCCCGCATATAGCCCCAGATTGAATTCAACCTTACTTGAAAATACTTTTAAATTTAGAAATAAATTTTTAAATACTTTTATTCATGTAAAATAATTTTTATAAAGTTCTAATGTTTAAAAACTTATGGTAGAACTAAAACTTATTCATTAAACCTTATCTTGTAAAATATCAAAACAATTATTACACAATTTATAATGAATTGTAAATGCATAAAATCATTAAAGTAATGGAGATAGGGCAGGAGGAAGCTATGTGCCACTCTGATTGGTACGCGATTTTATTTAGATACAAGTATCTTTTATATAATCGAGTAGTGTCCCAACAACGATAACAACGACTCACCTCTAAAAGATTTATAACGTTAAAAATTGATGTGCCATAAGCTGGGATTGAACTCGGGGCTACTGGGAGTAAGCCAGATACTAAACCATTTGCGCCATACCTATGTAACGAATGTCGGAGCACAAAACTTCCTATTTAAATGTTTTATTTAAACAGTAAATATCTCTTTAAATATCTATTTTAATTATAACTAATTATCTCTCAGCTCTTTTTCTCAACCATATTTATTATTCTGCCCGTTACTGCGGGCCTTACGGCTAGTCAATTTATAGGAAAATTTAATAAGCAGAGATGGCTGAAATTAATATGGGACAATCTCTAGGTTTAACTTGACAAACTATCACAAAAAATATAGGTGATAATTAATATAAAACTTAGTGCGCATGTAGAAGAGAAACCAATGAAACAACATATAAACCACCTGATGAGAAACCACATATAAACAAAAGGTTAAAAAACAGCTTCATATAGACAGACACGGGGCCAATTATCTTTTTAAATATCTTTTTGAATTCTGTGACTTAAAACATTTTTGTTCTTCAGAACTATCACATAGCTTCCGTTACCTTCGGTAAGCTCGGAAAAACACTATTTTATCAAGCTGTTTAATAGTATTAGAGGAAGCTATGTGCCACACTAATTAAGATACAATTTGTAAAAATAAATAGGGGATTAATAAAACAGTGAGTTATACCAACTTGTTTGAAATTGATTTATTTTGACAGTATCGTGGAGTTATTTACTGAAGGTGAAAAAACAAGTAGGAAAATTAATCAGTATCTGGCTCAGTTTATGGTAATTTATTTCAAAATACAGTGTTGTCCTTGTAACAAGGGCTTGGTTCTAAAATTAAAACGGAATTCAAGTTTAAGGTTAAGGGCCTCCAGTCCCTTCCCGATCGACTTTCCACCGCTTGAATTCATTACTTTCCTTTATCCCGGACTTTGCCCCGCTAGCAACAATGAATTATGTTTTGCCAGGCTTCACAGCAATAAAGCTCCAGCTACATCCACTCTGAACGAAAACCTTAAATTATTTAAATAACGTATCACCCAGTTTTATAATACCTATATAATATTATGATGAATTTTAAAAAACTAAAGTTATTTAATGACTTAAATGCATAGAGGTCGCTAGTTTGTGTGGATAAATCAACTAAACTAAAACTAAACAAATATAAACATTTTATCTCTGTTTAGATTCGTTGAAAGTGATACTTTACTTGTATTCATTGCGCATGCGCGTCTCATAATTATGAAGAATTCCTCTTTTTTTCCGCCCTAGGGCGATGAAAAAGAAAAATTCTTCACCTTAACGCACGATTAGCGACTTTGTTTACATTTAACAAGACTAATTTCCTGTTTGTTTAATTAAACTAACAGTTCGTAAAGAACAACAATGATTGATTTATGTCATTATGACAAAAATGAGGAGAATAATACGCCTCCCAAAAAAATATTTCGGCACAAAATACAACAAATGAATTGATGTCATCTTTATCAAAAGAGAAATACGAACATACATACAGGAAGTTTTGTACTTTTTTTTCTGTATTAATTATTAAAATCCAACAATCGTAGATAAAGTACGGTACGCAACTCGTGCAAAAACGGCATTTTGCTTTGATCGTGTGGTTTTACTACCCTCGCTATCGCTCGGGTGCAAACTCCACACTTGCATGCAAAATGCTACATTCCGCACTAGTCGCTTAATGTACCATAAAAATCCAAATAACAGAGTCCAGGATATATTTCTGCCAGATAACTTTTAGCCGCTTAGTGATCGGCTAAGAATTACTTTTATCATCTCCCAAACGGTGCAACTTGATCTAAGATGGCGGCCGTTTTAAACCAATTAACGTCATGAAGATCTCTAGATCAATTAATAATAATATATTTCTCATATAGGTGCATAACAAGATGATAATATTACATGATTATTATATTACAAATGTGCTACAAGCATATAAAAATAATACATTTTAAATTACATAGTAAAATCTAAAAAATAAGGTAAATTAGTAACGTGGATAAGACGATAATCATTTCCAATAACTCTAAATTGCTCACTAGAGCACTCTAGAACACTGCATATAATTAGTCACTAGTTTTTTAACTAGCCAAAAATGAAAAAAAAAAAAAAAAAAAAAAAAAAATTAAATTAAATAAATATATCTTTGAACAGGTATAAATGCCACTTTGGAAAACAGACAACGAATCAAAAATATGATAATATTAGTACCTAACGGTAAATTAATAATTTAAAAAAAATCCCGTCTTCGAACGTTTCTCGACCTGTTGCTATACGTTGCACTAAAATGCTTTGGTTTGTCTAAACAATTATCAAAATCGTTACCTGCTTGACCAAAAGATAATAATAAATGTTTTCCTTGTTCTTAAATGAATAATTCATTATCGAGCTAAGGTTGGCGTCGACAAAATGTTAAACCTTTTCCTTCTCTCTTAACCTCTCCTATAAGATAAATGGAAATAATGTTCAATGTTTTTTAAATTTCAGCTTTATTAGATTTTTATTTACTGAGACATAAGATGCCTGTTATATTTTCAAACCGTTTTAGTTCGATTCAATATTTTTTTAGTGTCAAAATATTATGTTTTTATGTGTAGTTAAAAAGGGACTCAGTTAACTGTTTTATTATTTTTATTTAAGAGGTGTGATTTTTCGAAATAATTTTGTCTCGTTTTCCTCCATAGCTTTATTTTTTATAGATAACGTTGATTGGGTGCCTTTTGATTTAACACCAGTTGTTTCGACAATCTTTCATCTTTTTTCACCGGTTTCTCTAACTAGAGTGATGCTCATTAGTTTGTATTGACCCGGAAAGTTGCGCTTCTTTTTATTTTACCCCCTAGGAGGTTGGAAGGTTGGATGATGAAAAAAAAAGAAAAATAAAAAAAGAAAAAAAATGGTTCGTAAGTATGTGTTGTTACGTACAAGAAGGGGTAGAAAAACCTCGTGCAAAAAGTTGTTTCCTATCTCGCATGTTTTTTAAAAAATCTCCCTAGGGGGTGATGAGATGGGAAGAAAGTGATACACGTGAAAAGGAGAAGTGATAAAAAGTCTTAAGTTGTCCGAAGGGGGGAACAAACAAGGGTGATAAAAAGAAGTGGAGAGTGGTAAAGTGATAGTGAGGCCGTTAGTGAGACGGCGGGGGACCTTGAGGAGGTCGTGGAACTCGGCTTGGTATGCGCATGCGCAGTCCACACCAGACTCCTCTATACAAGATAACCTGACGCTACCTTCCTAAAGCTCTGCTTTGAGGAAAAACATCCTTTATACACGGTCTCACTCTCCCTCTCGTCTCACTACCCTTCCTCTATACAAATAAAAACAACACAAGTAGCCAGATAAAGAAGACTTCGGACTCATTCCCTGTACTTGTGTCTATATTCAAAAACACTACTCCTTTTTTTAACTTTTCAAAAAAAGTTTTTTAAAAGCAATCCAATATGCCCTGTAAACTATTTATATTTTAACCTCCTTGTCGCAACCATAGTGAGAAGTAGGGAAGAGATTTAGATGCCTACTTCGTCCTGAGCTCCAAAATGTATTAAAAGGGGTTTTTAGGTTGTGATATCGGTTTAAAAAAAAAAATTAGTCTACCTGTTTTTCCTTAAAAAATTCCTGTCTATACACAGACTATATACAAAATAAATCCATTCCTTCTATACGTGAATCCTTCTCTTTAGAAAGAAATACCTCGCTGGATAGTTCAAAATTGATCATTTCGTGGGTTCGCTAATAAATTACGGGTGTTGAAATATTTCTAACTAGGCATCGCGTGGCTCTATCATTGAAGCGAGCGTATATTAATACTAATAAATGTGTATTGAATATTGAAAAAATAGATAATCATGCATCATGATGAGTTGATAGATAATGGGTATAGTAGTAGATTAGCGGCTTGTAGTAAGGGAAGGGAACCACCCCGCATTCTTACTATTCCTCTAAAAACTCTAACCGCACTTCTCCTTTTCAATTATTATAAAATGTATCACGTCATTACTCGAATACTACAGCTTGTATCAAGTTAAAATTTTACATATTTGTTTCAATTGTACTTTAGACGATGTATATGAACTTTTATTAAAATCGTTTCGTTAGAACGCAAGATATCGGTATAAAGGTTGTTTTCTCTATTTTAAACGTTTAGGTCCGCTTTAATAGTTTTTGCGATCTTTATTAATTCATAGCGGTGTCGTTGTTGGTTTTACTAAAAAATATTATTTGAAAAAAAAAATTTCGTCTCATCGAATAGGTGATGATAAAATTTTTTCCCGTCCTGAAATTCCAATTTAAAGCTATCCTGCTAAATAATTTTATCGGCTATTTTTGTATGAAAACAGAAAGCTACTGATATAAAGTACTATATAATATAGTGACGAAGCGAGAAATATTAAGCTGGTAATGGTTCTTTGTGCCAAAACTACCAATCTTGATGGCATTTCTAAGGTTCTTATCACTAGTTTAATCACTAGAATGTTTATTCCTCAAGATTTGACTTGGTCGATTCAATTTCGCTGTTTTAACCTGTTTTATAATTATAATTCTATTATTGTCAGTACGTACAATAAATAAAATTAATAGTAATTAAAAGTTCTTGGACAGACAACCGAACTAAACAAGACTAAAAAAAGGTGGAATTCTAAATTGTAACCTTCTTCTCCTGTTTCCATTTTATCTCTGTGAGGATTCTATAATGTTGTTTACAATTATTATTATTTTTTTTTTTTACTTTTCCTCACCATAGTTGAAAAAGTTATTATGTTTTCACGCATTTTGTTTTTAATTTTACACTGTATTACAGATAATAATAATTAGATTACAGATAATAATAATTAGATTTATTTATTCATGTGAGTTAACTTTTTATTACATTTTTTTAATAAATCAAAAAGTAATCATGTTTCGCCTTTCTGATACATGTTTCATACCAATAGTGATATCAATTAATTCGTGGGAGGTTGTGCGCATCATTTACATATTTCTGAAATTAATTATTTGTGTTAATTATCTTCTTTTTTTTTTTTTCTTTTTTTTTTCATAAAACAAGGTCTTAAATAATATCACTGATGGTTTTTAATGTAATTACTATATATTTGAATGAAATAATTGTTCAAATTAAACTTTTAATTTAGTTGATGACACTTTTAAAGAATTTTACCCTCTTTTCTCTCTCTCTCTCTCTCTCTCTCTCTCTCTCTCTCTCTCTCTCTCTCTCTCTCTCTCTCTCTCTCTCTCTCTCTCTCTCTCTCTCTCTCTCTCTCTCTCTCTCTCTCTCTCTCTCTCTCTCTCTCTCTCTCTCTCTCTCTCTCTCTCTCTCTCTCTCTCTCTCTCTCTCTCTCTCTCTCTCTCTCTCTCTCTCTCTCTCTCTCTCTCTCTCTCT
This sequence comes from Gerris buenoi, assembly GCA_001010745.2. Lineage (NCBI taxonomy): Eukaryota > Metazoa > Arthropoda > Insecta > Hemiptera > Gerridae > Gerris > Gerris buenoi. Next base: position 373,057 of record KZ651304.1, on the reverse strand, counting down.
CTCTCTCTCTNTTTTATTAATAATACATTTATTGAAATTTAATATACAATAATTATACAATAATACAACACATAATAACATATTTTACAATGATTTTACACATTAGCACATTTCAGGTTATCTCTCCACTAGAGAACATGTAGTTCTGTGCCGTGAAGAGAGAGAGGGAGAGTTTAATCATAAATAATGTAATTGACATTCTTATCAACTTACTATATTGAAAATAAAAGGTACATTATTGGTATTACATATTATCTGTCGATGTTGCTATTAGCATAGAACATGTCCAATTTTTCTTGGTGTTGTGCTCAGATTTTTTCGTTTTCATTTTAGACATCGGATCATGGAAGAGCGACAATTACTGCTTTTTCTCGTCTCTGTTTACATTGGCTCTATTGCTCTACTAACCGGATACTAAAAACTACTGACAGTCACAAGTTATTGGAAAGGGAAAAATGATGGTATTATGAAGAAATAAAAAATGGAATTATAGATATAATCATGGTATACTATACGGCAATTATTATGAAAGTGAGAATGTTCGAATAAATTACGAAAATCAAAAAAATTGTGACAAACTGGTCTGATGAAGCACCAGTTATTACAAACGAAGAAGTGGAGTGGCCAATACATAGTATGAAAAATGATATATTTGCAGAAATTGACAGAATTTTAGTGGAAGAAATTAAGGCAAAAGGTCCAACTTTTCGACCATTAAACATATTTCAAATTTATGCCTGAAACAACAAGAAGTTCCTCAAGATTGGCTTATAGCACAACTTGTCCATATTTTCAAAAAGGGAGATCGGTTTAACGTTGAGAACTAACTACTGACATTTTTATCAGTAAGTTACAAAATATTGATTAAAAAAAAAAAAAAAAAAAAAAAAAAAAATCGCAAAATGCATTAAAAATCTTGATAGCACGCTGACAGTGGTTAGAAAAGTCTGTCTACTTTGGACCTCATCTTTGTTGTTAAACAAATAATAAGAAGATGCTATGAGTATAAGTTTCCTTTAGTCGTTAATATTCGTAGATTTTAAGAAAGCCTTAAATTCAGTGTATAAACAGGCAATGCTGAATACAATAACGGAAACTAGAGCAGACAAAGATATCATTGAGGTAATCAAACTGAAAGGTAGTGTAAAGCCAAGCTAGAGTCACCTTTTAGTCAAATATGAAGAAAAATATATATAAATCGAGGAACCAAACAGGATGATATTCATTCATGTACTAGAGAAAATGTTTCACCTGCTAGTGTGGGAAAAAAAGGGAGTTAATGTTAATAGCAGGTGGCTCAATTGCTGAAAAGTTGCGGATGATGTGGTTCTAATATGCAAGAATGTAGAAGAAACCAAAGAAATGCTGGAAAATTTAATTGATCAAGCCAAACATATATAACATTTTCCCCCGACTATTAGTGTTTAAACTGTCAAAATTGTTTTAATTTATTACATTAAAGGCTAGGCGCACACTGGAGACAAATCAGTTTGCAGACTGTAGTGGAGAGTGCGTCTCCCGGTACAAAAGATTGATGGAGGGCGACATAATTAAAGTAACAATTTAGCAAAATTTAAAGAGCGCAAGGCAAGACAATTGAAATTAATCTGCGGCTACTTTCGACGAACCATCAAAATATCATAAAAATCTGATTATTACTTTTAGTAGGTGTAAATAAATGAATGTTTGTGCGCATGTGGAAAAGGTACTCAAATGGGCGCATAAGGTAGAACTTATATGGGACCAACAATACCCGCTCTAAGAGCTACGCTATGTCTATTTACAAATTTAAATATCCTAATTTAATATGTCTCAGCATGCAAACTTCAAGAACACTTGTGACATATATGTACAATGTATACATTGTTTAATAATATAAAACAGCTTAATAAAATAGTCTTTCCAAGCTTACCGATGGTAACGGAAGCTATGTGATCGTTCTCAAAATCGAAAATATTGCATGTCTCCGATTTCAAAAATTCCAAGACAGAAATCCGTTTCAGACATCATAGAACATTTTTGGTTCATCTTAACTTATTTTGATTAAATTTTCATGTTAAATATTTTTAATTTCAAAAACTATATAATATAGACTTTATTAAATCCATTTTATTTGTATATAAATTCATATATATAACTCTCTTCAAAAAATTAAATCGATTCATTCAAAATTTCATTTTACCAATTATTTCTCAATGGAAAATGATTGTTCAATGAACAATCTTGCTAAAAGTATGAATGGATAAAAATAATATTAGATAGAAAGAGTGTTACGAGCTAGAAAATGCAAGTGACTTTCCCCTCGGTAGTAGAGTGCACCAACAGGTTGTGCAGTGTGAAGTCTACACTGCAAGCTTGCACATAATATAGTACGACGTCTTAACCACCTTCTAATTGTAACCACGCCTTTATAAGTATCTCTTCAAGTCAGTTTAATCAGGGATTCTTATCATAAGAAAATTGGCTTATCATTAAATCAGATTTGATCTTGTATTTTTCCTTAACATTTTTTAAAGTTTGAATACAATTATTTTCTAACTTTTGTAATTGATATACGACATACAAATTGCAGTATACATTTACATTATACTTTTAAAAAAAATACATATACCTACATTTGCATATACATTTAAATTATTAATGAAGTTTATAAAACAAAACAAAAAATTCAATATCGAGTAATTTTGGTTATCTTTTCTGTGATAGTTTTATGCAATATAAGTATTTTCAACTTGGCTTATATTAAATTAAATGAATCATTGAAAAGCTAATCACGAAAATTAACACGGATTCATTTTAACGATAACCAGAAGTTTTAACGCAGTTACTTCGTAATAAAAGATAAGATACGTCTTCAAACTTCGTAACTTTCAATTTTTGTTCTCTAGTTATTATAAGCAATCAATGTCACAAAACCAACCGTCACGAATTCGACCGATGATGATAACTTGAGTAAAACATGATCGAGTTAGTTGATATTTGGTACCCATGTTCATTTTACCAATGCCCTCGATGAGTTTAGTTGGAAAACGTTATCTTCCCAAGCGTTCGCGCTCAACGCTCGCGAAAACGTAAACTTGAACTGTAAAATTTGAATTTTAGGACGGGAAAGAAATCCCAACTTCATCTATTTAATGAGACAAATAACTCTTTTGTAAAAATAACACCGACACCGCTATGAAGTGATAAAGATCACTAAATTTATTAAAGCGGACCTAAATCTTTAAAATAGAGAAAACAACGTTTTTACCGATATCATACGTTCTAACGTAACGATTTTAATAAAACTTAATGCAAATCGTTTAAATTTTAATTGAAAGACGCATGTAAAATTAAAATTTCAACCTGACAAAAGTTTTTTGTGCAGGGAAGTGATATATTTGAATTAGTAGACCGGAAGGTAGAGAACAGTCCTATTTCCTACCTACTACAACCATACTCTTTAACTCATCATGATTAACGTTTTTCTCAATCTTCAATATATATTCATTGCTACATGCTATTTGCTTCAATGATATAAATAATACTTTTCTTTTATTTTTTCCTTTTAATTCTGCTAGGTACAAATAGTTAGTTTTATACTTTTAATTTTATCTCTTTTCTAACTCCGCCATATATAATTAGTTAGTATTTATATAACTTAGCAGTGTGATTTTATAATTTATATTTAATAAAAAGCGTAAGGAACTTCGTTTTTACCGGGTGTCCCACGACACTACACGTATGTTTTTGTTCTCCGATTATCCAAATCATAAGCAATCAATGCTATTGTTTTTATATTTTTCAAACGGGTCGAATAAATTTGTTTTTAACCTTTTTTTGGAAAAAAAAAAATCTTAGGTACTGACTATTAATACAGTTCTACATAAATATATATATAATGTCAACATTTGTAAAATATCTAACTCGTGAGAGAATTGAAAAATCAAATAGATATGGATGACATGTTAAGCGTTTATAAAAATTTTAACAGTATCGTCGTCCCTTACCCCACTCAATGTTATAAAAAATATGAAGAAGAAACAAAAAAAACGTGAATCCAAGCAATTGTAATAAGAAAGTATTACAAGGACAGCTATATAAGAGCTCAAAATGGTTTAATCGTGAATAAGATTGGTAAGAGTTAAACTGCTGAGGAAATCCGCA
>KZ651304.1:351270-363415 GCA_001010745.2 Gerris buenoi | reverse complement strand
AAAAAAAAAAAAAAAAAAAAAAAAAAAAAAAAAAAAAAAAAAAAAAAAAAAAAAAATATCAAGTAGATAAGTAAAGTTTGCGTTCCGCCATCCTGAAATAACCTATGTTGTGTTGGTTGCGACTTAAATTTAATAAGGAAAAATTTATTTTTACTTCGTTTTTATTAGTTTTCTTTCTTGATTGTTTGTTTGTTTGTCCAGTACAAATCTTGCCATCGATTTTTAACTAACTTCCCGAGTAGCTAGACAATTGAAACTTTTAGAACAGCTCAAAACACGATAGGAATGCATTATTTTAATACTTTTTAGCCACCTTTTAGGAAAATAAGTAATTAGTTTCCAGCATATTGTGCTTTATAGAAGGTTAGTTCGGAAAAAAAATCCTTAAGTTATTTTATTTGTTTTGACATATCCAATATTTACAATCTTCATTTTGACTAGTTTCAAATTTATGACTAATAATTTAAAAACGTAGTATATAAAAAGGTATTTTTATCTTGCAATTATTCATTTTAGTTTCCTTAATATTTCCCTAAATTTCCGTGTTGTATGTAGTTTCTTTACTGAAAGAATATAAGAGTAAAAGTAAGGATAAAATCCAAAAATCAAACTCTGGATATCTTATATTATAATGCATTAATCGTTTAACTTTACAAAATGAGAATCAACTTTTACTCGAACAAAAAAGCTGGTTAAGTGCAATTTTATTTAAAGTTTATTGAATAGAAAATGCACAAAATGTGGAAATCAAGAATCAGGAATGAATGTTCACTTGTCCAAAAAGACTTTTGAGGACAAAAAAAAACTTTAGTTTTGAAAAATGTACTTAAGCTCTTTTAAGTGGACGGTTTATTTTGTAAAAAAAAATAAAGGATAAATAATTATTAGAATGAATCGGAAATTATCCTGTAAGGACGACTTTCCTAAAAAGGATATCAAGCTGAAGAAGTTAAGAAGAAGGAAAAAAAAATTATTGAGGACGAGAAGAGAACGAAAAAAGGATAGAAGCATAAAGTGATGAAACTAATAGAAAGTTGGTTGCGGAGAGTCTCTGTCTCGCTTGCTCTCATAGTAATGTGAAGGTTTTACATCCAGTGCTGGCAGTCTTTGTCTAACACCAAGTTGTTGAACCTCCGCTGATACTCAAGGTGAACTGAAATGCCACTTGTCTGTCTTATAACTTCATCCTTAGCTTCTACACACCTACATTGCAAACACACAATAATTATTATTCATCCGCATAGGGTAGTGACCGCTGGGGGTACAAAATGGCTAACAAACCAATTGATGTCCATATTCTACCGTATGGAGAAAATTACAACTTTTGAATTAAGTTATAGTGTAGTTGTTTTGTCATGATTAAATCAATCAGGTGATCAAATTTTAAATGTATTGATATCTTACATTATAGTGACAACAATCAAAAAATTGTTTAGGGTGTTTTTTTTTTTAAGAAGAACTGTTGTGGAGATGACCTCGACTTGCATAAATTTCCTCAGTTTGTCTTAACATTTTATTATAGCAGACTGTTCCTTGATCCTTGATCTGGAATAATAATACCATGATCCAGCCACCTGCTAAGTTTTACTGTTCAGAGAGTCGTTATTTTATAAATACATATGTTATTAAACATGTAGCTCAAATAACTTTATCAATAAATACTCTCAAACTCAAATCGATGCGTTGCTGCTATTTTATAGTTTTAGTTCTGGATTTTCCTTATTCCAGTTAAAACAGATTTTATTTTGATTATTTCTGTTAATTAAGTCTGCTTTTGTCAGTTACATGTTTAACATGTCGGTTATCATGCATCCCTATAGTAAATTTGTTCCCTATAGCAGATTGTGATAACGACTCATCATAAAAGAGTATCCAATATGTGATAACGACTCATCATAAAAGAGTCTCCAATTTGTGATAACGACTCATCTCATCATAAAAGAGTCTCCAATTTGTGATAACGACTCATCTTATCATAAAATAGTCTCCAATTTGTGATAACGACTCATCATAAAAGAGACTCCAATTTGTGATAACGGCTCATCATAAAAGAGACTCCAATTTGTGATAACGTCTCATCATAAATGAGTATCCAATCCAACATCTATGTATTTAAAAAGATCGTTATTGAAGGAATTTGGATTGTTTGTAGCCCACAGATAATCAATCCCCTATTGATTATTATTGTCTGCGCACATTTAATATTGAATAATTGTGATCTACATAGGACTAGGAAATCAAAACAAGTCTAAAAAAAAAAAAAAAAAAAAAAATTAATTCCCATGATACTACGCGTCCAATCATATGTCGAGAGGAAGATTTATGATATATGCCACACTAATTTGCACACTATTTTTTAATTACTAATTGGCGCACCATAATTATTGATTACTATATTATCAACAACTACAGTAACTTATTATTTTTTTGAAATTTAGTTTTACAACATTAACTAAATGTTATAACATTTTTGTTGGGTTACATCCGAAAACTCTCTCTCATAATATGAATTACCAACATTTCCAATTAATCAATTATTGGTCAATTTTAGTTCAAAAACAATCATTAAATGGTGTGAGAGAGGTCTTCAATTGTAAATAATTACTTCAAATTAGTTTCTGTCATTTCTAATGAACTGCTAGTTCGCTGTATGAAGTCTTTAATTAATGTTTTTTATTCTGCAATTACAAATAATAACTATTATATATTGTGTTCTATATGTTTTAATTAGGCGTATGTTCATTAAAAGATATATATACGACTTTCTATTTGTTGTAGGAAATTTAAATTGAAATTGTTTCAATGTAGGATATTTTGAAGTGAAGTAACTTTAACTTAATAGTACTGTAAATCTAAATTATACCTCATCAGCTGAAAGTTTTTTTTTTTTTTTCTGATGAAGAATAATTCTTAAAAGTTTGAACCTTTAATAACTTTGGATTACTTGTTTTTAGGATCATATAGGTGAGTAAAATTAACAATTAGTTTATTAAAAAAAAAAATTATATTTCAGCCCTTAAGGGCAACATCAGACCCCATAGCATAGTTTGCGATAACATTTTTAGATAGTTTTTAACAATTTTGTCTCACTGAGATGATCTTCATCAGTGAGACATAGATGATCTCATATAATTTTAGTAATTTATATTTATTCCTTTTTAAAATTATTAAAATCTATATACAAATGTTAACGCAAGCGAGGCTTTGAAGTCTGATGCCCTTAAGGGGTGAAATTTAACCTTTTTTCTTAATAATTGTTATATAATCCGAAAAACAAGTAATTATTTTTTAATACGTTTTTATTAGCTTGCTTTCTTGTTTGTTTGTTTGTCCAGCACAAATCTTGCAATCGATTTTTAACTAACTTCCCGAGTAGCTAGACATTTAAAACTTTTAGAGTAGCTCACAATGCATTATTTTAATACTTTCAGCCGAATTTAATTTGTTTTTAGAAAATTTCGCTGTATGGAAAGTTAGTTCGAGCAAAATCCGAAATTAGGAAAGTTAGTTCCGGAAAAATCCGCAAGTTATTTTATTTGTTTTGACATGACCCATATTTACCATCTTCATTTTGACAATTTTCAAATTTATGATTTATGACAGAAAATTTAAAAATGTAGTACCTATATAAAAATTTATTTTATATCTTGCAATTATTTTGTTTTACAACGTGATCATTTCTCGATTGTCTTTATCTTTCACTCTTTCAGTATACCAATTATGAAGAATAGATAAAATGACATTGAAAGTAGAAATTCGTTGTGTTGAATATTTAAACGGTTGAAGAGTATGTGGATGAGAGGAAGGTGTAAGTAGGAAGGGAAGGAGTATAGAATGTATAGGTGAGGTATATAAGAGTATAATGGTGTATAGAGGTAGTACAAGTACAAGCAAGGCGCATTGTTCTTATACTAGTGAAGACTCTGTCCTTGGAGTGCTAGCCTGGAGCTAAACTTCCGGCCCCTCCGTTACACCTTCTTATACAGCTTGACCACAACCCGCTATAACCTGCATCTACACCGCCCTCTTCACGCTGTACCTTATAACTATCTACCGGCCCCAAGTAATAACGTCTCTATCCCACATTCATTTTTATAACCTCCCGACAACTTCATAAAAAATAATAATCGGCCCGAGAAAAAATTCAAAAAAACTTTTTCAAATACTAGTTCATAATTACTTAGCCCATTTTTCCCCCATTTATTAGTTTTCGTATGTACTATTTAACTAGCCATCGCGTGGCTCTATCATTGAAGCGAGCGTATAGAAATAAATACGTATTGAATATTGAAAAAAAATACCTAATCATGAATCATGATGAGTTGATAGATAATGGGTATAGTAGTAGTACAGTACCCTGCATTCTTACTATTCCTCTAACCACGCATCGCCTTTTCAATTATTATACAATGTATCACTTCATTACTCAAATACTACTGCTTGTATCAAGTTGAAATTTTACATACTTGTTTCAATCGTACTTTAGACGATGTATATGAAGTTTTATTAAAATCGTTACGTTAATACGTAACATATCGGTAAAAAGGTTGTTTTCTCTATTTTAAACGTTTGGATCCGCTTTAATAGTTTAAGCGATCTTTTTTAATTCATGGTGGTGTCGTTGTTGGTTTTAATAAAAAATTTTATTTGAAAAAAATGTTCGTCTCATCGAGTAGGTGATGATAGAATTTTTTCCCGTTCTGAAATTCCAATTTTAAATTTGAAGCTCACATTTACGCGAGCATTGCGCGCGAACTCTTGGACGGATCAAGCTGTCCAACGAACTCGTCCTGAGCATTAGTAAAATTAACATGTGTACCAAATTTCATCAAAATCGGTCAACGTTTACTCAAGTTACAGACAAGACAGACAGACAGACAAGATGCATATTTCGTTGAATGTAAGAAGCTCGCTTACGCTCGCTTCAATTATTATTGAACATTTCATCGAAATTTATCATAAAAATAACTGTACCTCGACGGGGAATAGAACCCGGCCTTTCTCCACCTGCGTTTAAAAGTATTTTCAGGAACTAGATTTTTCCCGGGGAAGTAGCTCATACCGTGTTAGAATTGTATTTAAATGGACTCCATTTTATAATTTTTTTAATCAAAATCGTCGGAACAGTTTTCGAGAAATATATATATATATATTTTTTTTTTTTTTAGAGTTTTTGGGGTGAAGCACCCCCCAAATTTGGAGCTAAAATCTATTTATTGATTTCGCCTCTAGGGGTATGTTTTTTTATGAACATGTATGCCACATTTCGTCTCAATCAGCCCAAAAGTTTTGACTCCAGGCGTCTGCACAGCCGACAAACAGACATTTTTTAAAAAAAATATAAATACTTTTTTGGTCTTATGGATGGCTGAGTATGACTAACTAGCTCCTTAACTTAAAATGAGTAATTTGCTTCAAACTAAGCGACACAGATATTTTTAACAAAAATCTATTTTTTTTAAGACTGTCAATGTGACATATCAAAACATCAAAAAATAATTATTTGAAAATAAACAAATATAAATAATATGCCGCCACAGTCTCAAGCACTTCAAAATGTGTAAATCCATCAAAATCTCAAAATCGAATTTTCGCGCTATCCCAATTCTATCTCTTTATATGGGAAAGTAAAATTAGAGACTATTTCCCCTATTTTACAAATATATATATATTTTTTTTAAAGCACTCATCCAAATAGTATGGCACATATTTTCCTTGCGTCCTATTTCATTTACTTTATAATGGTTTTATGATTTAAGATGATTAAACGACAGACGCAGACACGGAACCAGACATTTTGTCTGAATCAGATTTCTATCTTGCAATGAGCACCTGCTATTATCCTGAACTACTACAATCAATTCGAAACTACTCAGTAGTAACTTTTTTTGTGGGGGTTCTATTCTTGGAGTTGTGTAGTCTAGTTCTTTAATTCAATAATAAAAGTAGACGTGAAATGAATCCATCATCATTATGATGTTGTTTCTTTATTTTTATATTACTATTAATTAAAAATCCGTTAATTTTTTGTGTTTATCTACTCTATTATCTTCGTAGTATATTTTTCTTTTGTTGAAATGTTATCTATAGGGATGTCAAAATATTTTGTGTTTTAACAGCCTACTTCTTCAATACTTCCTGATTAAACAAATTATTTAAATAACATATAACATTTCTAGTACTGAATCAATGTTCTAGATTAAGAAATTTACCAGTTTGTATCACTAGAAATTACAGATACCAAGTGAATCAAAATTTCTCTTATCTTAAGAAATCTTGTTACTTCAAAGTTTTTAGGGGTGGTATACCCTCAAATTTAGATATCTAAAAATAATTTCTCGAATTTGTCTCAGTTTATGGTTTTAGGTTTCTGTACGAAGTACAAAAAGAAATCTTAAATAACGGCCTTATATGTCTTTCTGTCCGTTGGTGTCTGCCCGTTAGCATGTTTAATGTTTTAATTCATAAACTACTACAGCTAGAAACATGAAATTCGACACACAGATGCACCTCGGCATTTGTAGCAACTAGACACTTTTTGGATTTTTCTCACTTAATATTTTCAAGATGGTGGCCAATATGGTGGGCGGCCATAAAAAAGTTTTTAGTCACCATGACATGTTATACATCAATTTAAAGGTCTTGAAGTGTAGAAAAAGAATATGCAACTATTCAAATTTTACACTTAATAATATGAACTTAATCTTTCAAAAACTGGCGTGGCGATTATCGCCTCACGTACTTACCTGAAGCGCGCCTTACTTGTTTCTGTTGTATGCAAAATTCCTTTGAAATCAGCTCAGAATTTAAGCTCTTAAGTGTCTCCTCAGACTACAGACTGACGTTTCTTTTAACAGCTGTTTTTTCTTAACTCTATGGGACCTTAAATCGTGTAAAATCATTCGAAATGTCAAAATAGAATTTTCGCTCCATCGCTATACTTTCTAATCACTACGTAGTATATAAGATTAAAATCAACGAGAAGTTTTTATTGTATAAATCTTTTAAGTTTGTAACAGTGTTGTTATACCTTAGTAGCAGCAAAGATAGTAACAGGTGCCGCTATAAGGAGCCAGCCAAGTATAACGGCTGTATATGAAATCAACACCATAAACCAATTACCATTTTAATCACTGACTTTTATTATCATATTTACTTTCTTCAGGTTTACTTGTTAAAGAAAAAATCAGTTTCAAGTTCAACTAAATACTATAATGGTTTTTGAAAGGAAAAATAAAAACTAAATTACTGAACAAGAAATTTTATGGTCTGAGTCTGACTATGTTTGTATGAATTAATTGTTTGGACCCCTCTTATTATTATATTTTAGTATAGCAGAGATATATCTCAACTTAAAACAGAAATAATGCAGTCAATGTCAGATTTCGAAAAAACAAATTTTTTTCGGAAAAGGAACTTTTTTTTTTTAAGAAAACTTAAAAAAAAAGTTTTCCCGCTTAAATTAAATTAGTTATAAGTGATATACTTCACTTATCAACCTTTTTTAAGTGTTTAAAAGAAGTGTTAACCATAAACTTATTTTATTGCATTTTAAAGCAAACTTTTTGAAGGTACAACTTTAATTTAATTAACTTTAAATAATAGGTAAAATAAAATTTGCATTCTGAGACTGTCAATTATTCTGTTTTCTTTCATATCTACTTTCCCTTTTTTTGTTTTAAATAATTTATATTACTAACTATGTATTACTTGAGCTTCTATAAAAATATTATTTTACCCTGCTATCAACTGATAGCATTTAGCTCAAGCGTTTTTGTTTTTTTTAGCGTTTTACCTATTATTTGGTTTAAATTATATTCCTTAAAATAATTTATTCGATTTTTCGTAATTCAACTTGTAATGTTTTTATTTTAATTAATTCAATATTAATAACTGTTTGTAATTATTTAATCATTAAGTGTTGAACAAATAATTAATTTAAATTAATAACTATACCTACTCATTGAGCTTCATATTCTGTGGAGGTTAAAGTGAATTTAAAAATAGTCAGCCTCCTCATGCCCTATTTCATATTCTTTAATGATTTTACATCCGATTATTGTTAAATTAATTTAATCCCCCCCCCCCGTTTTTTTTAAATCTTTCAAATTGTTTTTATTTTTTTACATGAATTAAAGCGTCAATTTAGCAAAAATTTAAAGAGCACAGACGCAGATGATTGAAATCAATCTGTGAGCTACTTTCGACAAACTATCCGAATTTCGTAACTTATTATCTGATGAGTATTTTTGAAGTTATAGGTGTAAATAAATAAATGTTTGTGAGCATGTAAAAAAGAAGCGAATGGGTGCAGGAGTTTGAAACTTACATGGTATCAAAATGGGCTAATTATGATCTTCCATACAAATTTCTTTAAAATCAGACACGTAGTTTTTACGATATGACCTACGCACTAGACGTACACGGAACAAAGTATGTTCCCTGATGTCTGAAACGGATTTTTGGTTTTGGAATTTTTGAAATCGTTGACATAAAATATTTTTCTTCTTCAAAACGATTATATAGCTTCTGTAATAGTGTGACGTCCTCTATAAATAAATATATAAAATAAAACAAAATTTTAAATAATCCTTTTTAAGCTTTTCGCAAAAATCTTGTAAATTGATTTTTATTCTGCTAACAAGTCAGATGACTATAGTTTTAGTCTAAACTAAAAATATTGTCTGACATCGTCCAATCATACAATGTAACAGTTACTTTTACAACTGATTTGTTGTTGGACTCGAACTAAAATATTGTCTGAAAATGTCTAATCATATAATGTAACAGTTCCTTTATCATTTATTGTTGGACTCAATACTCTGTTTGAAATGTATGATGTTTCAATATATCTATTTCATTTTAGTAAAAAGTATTATATCAATTTGATTCCTCTTTATTCTGTGGTTTGAATTGTAGCTATTGCTCCTTCTTCGACTTGTTATCTATTTACAAATCAGTGTTCGATGCCCCTTTTAAGAAGTTTTACCGATTCTAGAAGTAGATTCTTTGAAAAAGATCTTAACGAAACAAAATCGTTAGAATCCTTTTTATCTAATTGTTGTTATTCCTAGAGCCTTGTTAATTTCCTCGTCTAATAGCCTGTTTCTAAGTTGTTTTTCCGAGAAGGTTGGTGGTGCACCTTGCATTAGCGGTTAAAGAGGACGGTTATTGCAGGTGCCCCCACTGCTAAGGTTTGTGCACACCTGCTCTATACACTGTACGCTGCAGTTCCTTCTCTGTTTCCTTGGCAATGATCCTGAGGAGAGGTTTCTCCTCGAGTGTCCTTGGTTCGGTCATTACTTCCAATATGGCCACACTCACACCCCCCCCCCCCCCCCCCCCCCCCCCCCCTACCACAGGATATTCACATCCTTATTGTTCACTTCCTTAGAATTCAGATCCCAACTCCTCCCCTCCTTAAACCAATTATTTAAGAATTCTTAACTACACTTATACATTATACATTTGTTTTTTTGTGTTTTTCCACCTTATTTTCTGGTTTTTGTGAAAATAAGAAGGATGTGAGAACATGAGAACAAAAAAAAAAACTTCTTCTTTACCCCCTCATTTAAGGAAATCAACGATATAAATGAAAATAACGTATTCTATGATTTAATCACAATTCTGTTTTATGGCGTTTGTTTCCTCTCTTGTTTATTTTAAGGGAATTCATAAAAAACTAAAATGTGATACATTATTAGGCACCACAATTAAAATTTAAATTATCACCTCTCCGGAATACCCTACTCTTAATGGACAAGTATTCACAATACTTCTATTTTTAATGCAACAATATTCAATTTTAAATTTAAATTACTTGACACGCTCAAGTCTTATTGTGTTTTACTACTCTTACTGTTTTTTAAAATTATTATTTTAGACAGTTAAAACATTTCTAATAAAACTATCTTATATATAAAGAATTTTACTGAATTTAAATTAAAAAAAATAATCTTATTTAATCCTTAAATTTAATTTATAAATTAGCACAATTTAAATTTAATCGACAGGTTGATTATTTCCGTGTTTTAGATTTGCAGCTTAATTAAATGAATTTTTATCAATAACTCGAAAACTTGATTGCTCTAAGGAAAAAATACTTTTATGGTTAGATTCGTATTTATATGGAATAAAATTCAGATTTAAATCAAAACCGTCGGAATTTTTATTAATAAATTATTGAATTTTACGTTTTTACAGAGTTTATATAAGAGTAGCACTCCCAAATTTACAGCTAAAATTGATTTTCTGGATTTTGCCTCGAGGTATGATTTTTCTGATCATTAATACCAAATTTCCCAGTAGCTTATGGGAAAAATCGTTTAGTTTTAAAAAATCCCCAGTATAATTTTATGGTTCCCGTCTTTAGTCTCTGTCCTGACATTATTAAAAACAACTTTTTGGTGTCAGGTGACCTTCTAACGTGTATATATATATATAATCCTGAGGAGAGNTATATATTATTTATATGATATGCATGGTCTGGTAACGCGTTGATTGTATACTTAATGTGCGCTGAGTTGTATACTTAATTGTGTACCCTAATGGTAATTTAATTCTGTTTTAAGTATAATATAATACATTTGTTACCTTATTACGTTTATCCCTTTGTCATCAGATGTAAGTGTATTGATTGAATTATTATATTTACGGTCGAATGAATCTCTTGAGAGGGATGATATAAGACAAGCTTCCTTACAATGTCTGTTCTAAGGAAAATATATTAAAATCCAAGATAAATGTATTTGTATTGTTGTCCTTCGACAATCCCAAGTCCTACTATTATCGTACCTTTCGATTTATTTGCTTTATTTATTTATTCTTATTAGTTTTCTCTATTTTGTCGGTCTGTTGCTCAACTGTTTGTGAACTAACATTATCTTAAAAATTGATAGTCCGATTTTATTGAAATTTGAACTCACACGTCACAGTTACACGTCAAAACAATTTTTTAAAGATTTAAAAAACCGGTGGGGGGGGGGAGGGAATGAAATAATTTGACAATAATAGGTTGAAAAAGCATGAAATTTGACTATTTGTATATCACAATTAGTCTATTCTTGAGCCTGTATTAAATCCAATCATCTACGCACATTAAATATTATCAATAGTCGAGGAGATAGCGTGCAACAATGTGTTCGTCTAACATCAAGCTAGAATTTTGTGTACAAGTTAATCTTTTGGGGCCTTTTAAGAGTATGTGGTCGGCTAAGTTCGTTTGTGGGACATAGCTTGGCAATAGGCACTTGAAGACCGGTCATGTCCCACCCTTTATGGTGGAATATGTGATTTTCATGATCCTGGGTTCGAAATTAGTTAGTAGACAAAAAATCAAATACAGACTATAGTTTTTCACTTTATTAGGTTAGATAGTCAAGTGTTACTCCAAATGAAATGAGAGAAATAATTAAATAATGTATGATAGGTCATAAAAGCCAAGCAAATGTAAAGTACGCGAGGAAACTATGTGCCACATAAATTGGCAGACTATTTTCGAAAGTGCTTATCTAATTTTAAAGAGATTTGAATAGTATGTCGAAAGTATGGTCCCACACTAATTCGTCCCATCTGCGCACATTCAATATCGAATACAGAATGTGCAAGATTTCTTCTAAATTAATCAAATCAGCTGCTAGGTTGACTAAGAACTTCACATAATATTAGAAAAATAAGTTGGCTTTATCAGTATCAATATACATTTTTTTCCCTGTTATTTATGTTGTAATTTTAACCCATTATTTAAATATATTTTTCGTTTTTTGTTTTCAGGTAAGCTTCACATTTGCTATTACTTCTGGTTGAGGGTATGATGCCTTTATCTATTTTCATATTCGCCTACTTTTATTCTGGTTAGTAACATAACAATTACAATTCAATATCATCAAGTATTACCCATTTATTTTAACTGATTATGACTAATTTTCTGATAAAATTTGTGATTGATATTTTATTGTTCATCCAGGGTATGTATTTATCTTGATTCTGAAACGTTGTTTGTTCTATGGGACCGTTTTTAAATTAAAAAAAAATAAAATAAAATAAATAAATAAATAAAAAATAAATAAATAAATAAAAAATAAATAAATAAATAAATTCTACATAATAATGCAAAATTACTTAATAAAGATTTTTTTTTTTTTTT
>KZ651304.1:306544-335423 GCA_001010745.2 Gerris buenoi | reverse complement strand
AACATATATATATATATATATATATATATATTATCTTCTCTATATATCTAAGCAATCTTCTACTTAAAAGGATAGGTTCATGATCACGATAAAAGTACAATAATAACAATGGTAGGTAACGCTAGAAAAAGTCAAGGACTAAAAATGAAATTCTAAAAAGAAATGGCAACTCTGAGATAAAAAAGAGACAACAAAAGAATTTTTATTTAAAAAGAAGTAAAGAAAAGAGAAATTATAAAATCTTGCTCCACATAAAAGATAACAATTTAAAATAAAAACTCCACTGAGAAAGACTTCATTATTTTTACAGTTTTAAATAGAAAAATATATTTATATATTTTACATTTAAAATTATTACACTGTTATAATTATTTATATAATCGAGTAGTGTTCCGACGACGAAGAACCTCAAAATAATTTGTTATTGCTAAGTTAAGGCAACCACATTTATTCCAATAATAATTGCAAGATAAAAAGAACTTTTTATGTACTACGTTTTTAAATTTTTTGTCATAAATCATAAATTAGAAACCCGTCAAAATAAAGATTGTAAACATGGCTTTTATGTCAGAACAAATTAAATAAATTGCGGATTTTTTGTGAACTAACTTCCATACAGCAAAATTTGCTGAAAACGACTAAAATTCTGCTGAAAGATGGCTAAAAGTATTAAAATAATGCATTGTCATCGTGTTGTGAGCTGTACTAAAAGTTTCAAATGTCTAGCTACTCGGGAACTTAGTTAAATACCGATTGCAAGATTTGTACTGGACAAACAAGAAATCAAGCTAATAAAAACGTAGTAATAAAAATAAATGCCTGTTTTGATTTGCTTGTCTTCAAATAGATAAAATTACTTCTCTAAATAGGTATTTGAATTAATTTACTTAATTTTACTTTATTTCTAAATATAAAATTTAAACCCGTTGTTACATGTTTTTAAGGGCTCGTTCTCTTAGATTACGAATGAATTTAATTTCTTTAACATAATTAATAAAATTATTTTGTGAATGAAGTGTATATTATTATTACGGGATATACTCAGTGGCGTACACAAGTATTTTATCTTGGTGGGGCAAACAAACCTAGTGATGCCCTCTATATTTTATGCCCCCCTCCCCCTTTAAAGTTTTTTTTCACCATAAAAAATACCCCTCTCTCTTTTGGCTTTGACACCAACGTTGGCGTGATTTTTTATATTTTTTATTATTTGTTTATTTTAGTTGTTTCCACGCCATTTATTTACATTATGCAATTACGCGCCATAATTGTCTAATTTATTTTGATACTATTTTGATTTTACTTCTGAGCTTACCGAAGGAACGGAAGCTATGCTTCGAAGAAAAAAAAAATTTAGGTCTCCGATTTCAAAAAATTCCTAGACAGAAATCCGTTTCAGACGTCAGGGAACATTTTTGGTTCCCTGTCTTTCTGTTGATCGGTCTATTTGTCTGTCTGTAGTCTGTCGCTCAATACTTGCGAACAAACATATCTTAAAAACTACTCTTCCGAGTTTTGATGCCCCCCTCGCCAAAAGTGGCGGGGCAGTGCCCCGCCTGCCCTCCCGTAATGTACGCCACTGGATATACTTAATTGTAAAAATCAATAACTGAAACAATATTATTATACTCCTGGAGAGAGCGTGCAAACAAGTGTCTGACTAACAACAAGCTAGAATTTTGTGTATAAGTAAATGTTTTGGTGCATTTTAAGAAAATATGATCAGCTGAGTTCGTCTGCGGGACATAGCTCGGCAATAGGCATTTGAAAAAAAACAAACCGGTGAAGAGCGGCCATGTCCCGCCCTTTTTGGTGGACAATGTGATTTTCATGATCCTGAGTACGAACTAAGTTAGTAGACCAATTATCGAGTTGATGATAGTTCGTCCCTTGACAGGGCAACACTTTGATTTCGAGTAATATTTGACTAACTAACCTATTATGTGACAAACTACTATCAACTTGATAATTGTTCTACTAAGTTCTTACTCAGGATCATGAAAATAAGATTGTCCACCAAAAAGGGCGGGATTTGGCCGCTCTCCACCGGTTTGCTTTTTCAAATGCCTGGACACTTTTTTGCACGCTATCTCCTGGACAATAAATAATTATAATTTGTCTTGAGGCCACCACACTGTAAAGTTTAAACCCTATATGGGCACTACCCAGGGCTGATCCTATGTCACCTTCCCATTACTGTAAACAAGTTAAGTGTCCCAGGTCTTTCACATTTAAACTTTTAAGTTTATTTTATAGTATAATTTAATAACTTAATTTATTTTATAATCAGCAAAATTATAATATATTATAACATAATAGTATAAAGTATAATAGTGCATTTAACTTAACATTATTTTTGATGAGACTTTCAATAAGAGATTTTAGTAGTATAAGAGAGACTTTCATAATTAAAATAAATGTGACTCTTAAGTGTTAATTAAGGTATAAGCAATGGAGGAGTTAAGCAATTAAAATAATTTAATTATATGACTTGAAATTATAACAGATTAAACCAAAAAGGAGTTGGAATATTTCTTCGTTTGCATTTATATCTTTAAAAGGAAAAATGTCTCTTATTTCTTGCTCGCTTTTTGAAATATAATATTATATATTTTTATTAAAGGATTTGATTGTATGTTTGAACTTACTCTTTATATTATATACATTTTGTTAATAAATAGGGTTTGTTAATTTAATTACATTATAATAATGTAAATACCCAATAATTTCTTCTTATAATAAAATGTTGTTATGATTTTTCCTCTTTCCTCCTAGTCCATACTTGACTGGTTATATAAATTATATTTTAGGATAGGTATGTTGGGGTTTTAAACCTTTTAGATTGAATATTATTAGGGATGTGTGATGGCCCACTTGAGGTAATTGAAGAAATATACAAATTTTGCAATTTTCAGGACGTTGAGACCCTTCTTTTTAAGGTCATCCTCAGTTTTATTTATTAAACTGTTTAGTACTGTCCATCTAATTCTTCTTCTCTAAGAAAAAGTCATTATAAACTTACTTTCTTTTTTTTCTTCTTTTTTTTTTTGTTGTTGTTGTTTTATGAAATTTAAATTAATTTTTTTCAATTTAACTCTTATTGGAACGTTTAACTTAATGGTTATTACAAATTTCTTAAATTTTGACATTCTCTTATAGAGAAGAAGAATTATAGATTCTCAGTACTAAACAGTTTAATAAATAAAACTATATGACTGAGGATGACCTTAAAAAGAAGGTTCGAAACGTCTTGAAAATTGTATAATTTGTAGATTTTTTGGCATCTCAAGAAGGTGTACGGAATATTCTTCTTTTGAATGTTACTCCTCTTTTATAACCAGAAGTGTGATATTCTTTTGTTCCAAAGTACATTGGACTAACATCACTTTGTTTTAATAGTTATTTAGTTAAAGTCGTTTATATTCTAAAAACGCATAGGGGAGTAACAATCTAAAGAAGTACCAAACTTTTTTTATGATTTTTCCTCCTTTCTTCATACTTGCCTAGTTATATAATAGTATGTTATTTTAGTAGGCTTTGAAGTTTTTTCTTTACCGCGGCAATTACATTTACTGTCTCGCATCGCTCGACAGTCGTGTAGAATATGCTATTTTTTCCGAGGGTGCAGACAATGAAAAAACATTAAATATTAATCAATAATCAATATAATAATAACAAATATTAGTACTTAAGATTTAAAAAAAAGAAACCTTAAAAAGAGGTTACTCTAGAAAATAAAACACTTTGACATCTAGCCGATTTTAATCGTACTAAGAAGCATTTCTACAAAGATTGCAGAGCTAAAAACGGAAATTTTGATAACTACCAGCTGTAAAGGACGTAAAAAAATTCTTTACAGCTAGGAGCTCTAAACTTACTATTTCACAGCCTTCCTCGGAAAAATTATATTTTTTAAAAAGTTAACATAATGAGAGGCTTAAGAAACACCAGTGACGTGGTCGTACTTGGTACATTCGCCATTTTGTTGTCGAGGTATTTGACATTTGGTCGCGGGGGCAGAACCGGACTGGTGTAGACACGGCGGTGGAGAAGCCCCTTGCCACGTCGTGGGTAAGAAAGAGACGGAACTGCGGAGGTGGCAGGTTACAGAACAAGGATGGGGTTACACCCCAGCCTTGGCACAGGCCAGAGCCCCCTTTAGTACAATGGCCAAACAATTTACACCACTTAGCTGCCTGACCTTCCACTTTCTGTAATTACCAGCACTGCTTCTAAATAGTCTTTTAGAGCTGTCTATCTTTGTCTCTTGGACCGCAGAATCAGCTTCCTCAATCACTTTCCTCTTAACCACGCTAGAGTTCTTCCTCAGCACCGTTTCGACCTCTTAGTTTATCGGATGCTTACTCCTCTAACTGTCCTTTCTTCTACACCGAAGTAATTAATGGATAGTAAATCCTTGGAAGAAAGCACCTTTATTTCTCTTCTTTAAATAAACTTTTTACGTGCATTGAAGGTCTTACCTGAAATGAATGAAGCTTTTTAAAGAAGACAAAGCTTAAAATCCTTCTATAACCACTCTTTTACAGTTTAAATTTATCTGGCCTTAAATACAGAGAATATCATGCTAACTATTATGTTACACTCACTATTTTAAATAACTAAACATTGACCACACAGACACAGGGACAATAATGTTATCTTCCCTCTCCTTTTGCTTTCATTTCTATTTCTTTTCTTATTATTTCTTTCCTGTTATTTTATGATGTACCAACCTTTTAGATAAGTTATTACATCTATTTGAAGACCAACAAATCAAAACGAGCATTTATTTTTAGTGATATTAGTAATGTCGTTTTAGTGGTTTAGTATTTTATTAGTGTATTTATTAGTAGTATTATATTATTTTTTATTTATTAGTTGTATTTTATTAGTGTATTTATTGTTATTTTATTATTGGTTTTATTATTTTTAGTGATATTATTAATGTGGTTGCTTGAAGTCCCCATTATACAAATTATATATACAAATGGTCTTATGGCCTTCTCCTAGTAATAATAAAAATAATTACACCAATTTCTCACCCCCTCCACCTCTTATATTTATTTAATTATAAATTTAGATTAATTATAAATTATTTGATCGAATATTTTTCTTAATTTAAATTAATCCTTTTGGTTATCTTAATAAAATTTATCAATCATTATCTTTAACGTTTGAGGGTTAATTAGGTAATGTATATTGTATATTCATGTATTTAGATAGATAATGTACGTTTAGCTGTAGGGTGCATAACTGTTACATTATCCTTACAATTAGTATCGACTTTTGACAGCGCGAGAAAATCGAGAAAAAAAATATAGTGGGAGCTAATCAAAGCACTAGATTTTGTATTCGAGAATGTCAGAGCAACTAAAACAGGGCCATAGATATCTATTATTTATTTCTAAGACATTTTTTGGCAGATAACTTTTCAGTGGTCCAATAGTTTTTTTACTTCATATTGAATTAAAGATTATATGAGAAATGAATGAATTAATGAACTGATCTAGGACAGTCTATAGATCATATAATCTTCACCTAAAGCCATATGCATTCATATAACAATTAACTAATCATTTGCGAAATAATTCTTTATATATCTATCCGCATGCATAATTTGATTATGAATTAATTAGGTCATCCGAGTTAACTCTGGCCGTTCCAGTTGGATCCAGTAGCTCTTGGTTCCATATATATTTTACGTTGTGTAATAATTTCATGCACTGTCTCACACCTTCACGTGCTTTATAAGTAAACACGTATATACATATACATATACATATATATTTTTTTACACAAAGCTTTGTCATTGTTATTACTCGTTTTATCTATGTCCTGATTGCATAGATTTTGGGTATTATTTAATCCAGCCGAGTTGATTTCACGCATATTTAATCTATATCCTAGATATCTTTAAAAAAAAATTAGTCTGGGGAATATAAATATTACATTGGTCTAACCTTAGCCTCTACCTTAGCCCCCCCCCTAGGATCGCCACTGTTCCGAGCTTACCTGAGGATACAAAGGCTACGGAAATAGCTGTTTGCGTTTGTGTTTTTTTTTTTTGTTTTGTTTTGTTTTTTAATACTTATACCCACATCTAAAAGTGTCCTAATACCCTCATAAAAACCTGTTAAGTGCTGTTACTCATTGAGTTCGAACCCTTGTTTGTGGAAAAAACACTTTTTTTGGTGAATCAATGTTGAAACAATAATTTGACAATACATATTTTATTACATACTTCTTTCTTAGGTATTTTGTTTGTTGTCTTTGTTATATTTTACTATTTTCATTAAATATTTCCAACGCAACTAATAATTTATAATTCAGCTTCATATAGATATGGGTTATTTTAGGGAACATAGGAATTAATTTTAATTAATTTTAGAATAAATCTTAATTAATATTAAGAACATAAGATTTCAAGTAAAGCATGTTTTTTTTAGTCCTAAAATAGCTTCCGTTACCTTCGGTCAGCTATGAGCAAAGAATGACTATTCCTTACCGTTCTTATCGTTCAAATCCGTTGGCATTTAATAAGATTAAAATTGAGTCTGCCCATAAGTGTGCCAAATAGCTTCCACGCATCCTATTTCATATACATTAATTATTTTACAACCTATTAATGTCAAATTTATTTAATTTTCCCCGCTATTTTAAATATGTCAGAATTGTTTTAAAGGTTCAAACTTTTATGGGACCAACAATGGATTTTTTATGACCTACCATTTAAAATCGATCGATTTTGTTCGTTAAAATTGGGTGACAGACGCACCTAGCTAAAATTTTCACTTTTGTCAGAAACGGTCTTGAAATTTTTGAATTTTTGAGAAAAAGAAAATTTTTG
Organism: Gerris buenoi; assembly: GCA_001010745.2. NCBI lineage: Eukaryota > Metazoa > Arthropoda > Insecta > Hemiptera > Gerridae > Gerris > Gerris buenoi. The sequence goes on along the minus strand of KZ651304.1, from coordinate 328,576 downwards.
TTTTTCTGAACGATCACGAAGGTTCCGTTCTCTTCAGTAAGCTAAGGAGCAAAATAATCTTAAATTATTTTATTTAATTTGCTATTAAATTCTTTTATTAAACGTTTATTATTTTTAACTATTTTAAAACAATAAGTTTTTGACACATAGAACCGTGACATAATAATCATGATCCCAATTAATTAATTAATATATTTATGAAAGACATATGACAAGTTTTAGAATTTATCCATTATCGTATAATAGTATTACACTGCTATACGTGTACCAAATTTTAACTTTGGAAAACTTCCAAATTACATAATTTAACCGGACATACACACATTGAGTTTAATTAGTATAGATTAAGAATTTTTAAATAAAGAATGGTTTGACATGTTTTCGCTACATCTTTTTAGGCAACACTACGTAAACAGTTGGAGCGTAATTACTGCGAGCGTGGTAGAGCTCCGATATTTATCACCTATTTTCATCTCTGTCTAAAGTGAAGCCGAAGGAACTGCAAAAACTAGATACTTAATTACCTGTTAATAGTTTTTCCACTATTTGTCAAAACGAAACATTGAAATTTGACATTGGGTATACTCTTAAAATATACACAATTTTGAAATGCATTGTGTGTGTGAGTGTCGTGACTGGTTATTCAAATGGTCACGAATTTATCCTGATGAAGTAAATAAATTACTCCGATGGCGCTTAGTCAATTAACTAGTAATTGCATGTGACTGTATTCGAATCTATCTTCTATCTATATACAATGAAAGCCAAATACCCACTCACTCATCTATCACTGTACCTAGAATAGATAGAGAGCTGGAATTTTACATGAAGGTTCTTCTTGCACTTTAGGTGATCGCTAAAAAATGTTTATACAATCTATTTATTTGCCCCCATCCGACTCTTATTTGAACTTCTTATTAGCCTTTTTAACTTTTATATTTTTTAAAATAAAAATAAAAACAATATATCGTAATGCAATGTTACAATAGTACCGTTACATTTTTAGCATTATACTCACTTTGTTCCTTTAAAAAAATAGTCTAATTTGTGTAGCACATAATTTCCTATTTCTTATACTATTCTTTTTTTTATATTGATTGTATGCTTTTACAACCTATTATTGTCAAATTTATTTAATTACGGACATTTGTTATGTCCCCTATTCACATAGCATGTCGACCACATAGCTTTCGTCATCATTGGTAAGCTCGGAAGCATTAATTAATATTATCTCATTTTACTAACATTTGCAATAATGGTGTGTGTCATGTGCATTTGCATGTGAGCGTGGTTTTGAACATCAAATCACTTCATCTTTTATACATGGTTTTAAAATACGTCGGATATTATTATCGCATAATTTATTCCTAGCCTTAGATTATAGTTTCTATTGGATGCAACCAAGAATGTCACCTTTTACACATTTTTTTAAACTCAATTTGTTATTGAGATTTGAAAATGCTTATTATATAATTTTCATGACTTTTCTTAATAAATATTCCTAATGTCAGAGTATAGCTTCATTATTATATAAATCGATAACATTTATAATTTTTTTTAACCGTTATTGGAGGAAAAAAATAAAGTAAAACCTTTAAATCTCCCATATTTTAAGCTAAAATTGATGTATTACCACATGTTTGGACTTCCCTTAATGTGAATAACGTATCTAAATTCTACTTGGACAAAAATTGACATATTTACTTTCATGGAGCCTTATAGCTAGCTTTAGCAATGGAAGCATCAGGAGTGAAATATGTAAGTTATAAATAATATGCCAAAATATGATTTCAGCATTCACAATTTACATTGAGTCCGTGAATAGTTTGAGATCATACTCTACCCAGTCGTTTCGAGGTGACGCAAAATGTTGATGCTTTTTGACAAAATGGCGTGGAAAATTAAATAATTTATACAAGTGTTACATATTTTTAAGTCTACTCTTTAATACCTTAAATTTGATACCCTACTTAAAATTGAAGAAAAAAAAAAAATCGCGTGACATAAATTATTTTCCGACGTATTGGAGTTGATCAGATCAAATTACTATTAATATATTTTTATTTAACATTAAAATATTTTCACGTGTTATTAGAAGAAGTAGTTCCTGGTTTGATCCCTGAGGGGAGGGGGGTATTTTTTTTTTTTTTTTTTTACAAATTACATAATAACTGAAAAGTTTCAAATGTTTGTGTTTTGTACTTTCGGATACACAAATATGTATGTTAACGACAGATATAATCGCAGGAAATGATAATGGCAATCGATTTCGTCTACGGTTTTAAAAGTTTTACACAGAGATGAGTATATCAGGAATTCAATTAATATGTCTCTAATTACGCATATTGTTAATTAGTTAACTATGTTCCCTATTTCCTGTTTAATTAATTAAGCGGACAAACATGCGCATAATTAATTGTTTAAATCAGGTCATAACTATTGATCTTATGGTTATTATATTGTAGTAGATAGTTCAGACTTTTTGTGTGCTTAAAAAAAATTGTTATTAAAATCGTTTAAAAAAGAAAGTAAACTATGTGAACTGACTACTCTATTTCTTAATTATTCTTAACTTGTAAAACTGCAAAGTACCTGCTTCATAGAAATCGAATGTTATTCTATTGTCTTGGAATTAGGCCTCGATATAATTGATAGTATTAAGTTTTACCTTCATAGTTCTAAATTCTACCTTGTTTATCATTAATCATTACCTTGGTGCTATCCTGGTTAAAAGTTAATAGACAATGGTCGTAATATTTTATAGCAGATTTTAGCATACGTATTTTTCATCCCTTCTAGTTCACGTATATGGTTTACTTTTGAATGCAATATACAAAAAAATAGTCTGCTATTTTAGTGTGGCACAAACCTTCCTTGGTTTCTATTCCATATATATTAACCGATTTTATGCTTATTTAATCTGTAAAAATTATTTTGATATTTTTTACATGAATAAAAATATCAGTTTAGCAAAATTTAAAGAGAGCACACAGTTGAAATTAATCTGGGGCTATATGCAAGCTACTTTCGGCAAATTTCATTAAAAAAAAAAAAAAAAAATAGATTAGTACTTTTCAAAGATATAAGAGTAAATGTAATGCACATTAGTAAGAAAAACTAATGGGTGTAGAAGATTAAAACGCACATGGGACCAACAATAGGCTAATTATGACCTACCTAATTGGAAATTTCATTAAAATTAGACCAGCAGTTTTTAATAAAAAAAAAAAAAAAACTACTAAAAAACTAGTTTTAATAAACCTTAGATTTTAGGGTTGGTTCACAAAAACGAGTAATATACATAGGTCGACAGACCGACACGAAACCAAAAATTTACTTTATGTCTGAAAAGGATTTCTTTCTTAGAACTTTTTAAATTGGAGACATACATTCTTTTTCTCTCTCCAGAACAAGGTGAACTCTCGGCGAGTGTGTAAACGGTCGGATCACGTTGTGGTGACGTACAGATTGTCATACGCGAGTGCCGGCGAGACACAAGCGCGAATGTGTATATGTGATGTAGCACATAAAGTACAAATGGAATTGCGATTAGACTTATTTAATTCTTTAAATTTTACTGTTAATTTTACTGGTTATTTTAATTGATTTATTTAGTTAACTTTACATAGAGACACGTGGGAGATCCAAACCCAATAAGGTAAAGTCTGACGCAGATGTCCTCTTCAATGCGGCAAAAGGCCTTAATAAATTCCAGCATATGCTTGACCGATAGTATAGAGACGGTGGCTATCCACGGCTTAATCAATCCTTTGATCCCTGGGAAATGCAGTTATTGACCTGGACACTAGACACACCGCACATGTTTAAGTGTATTAATAGTTTGAAGTCTACTTGCTTTCTTGAATCAAACTGAGGAAAGCTTGCTTCAAACGCACTATGGCAAAGCTTTTGGTCAAGGTATGGAAAATACTCATACTATGGAATTTGACGCTCAACATCTTGCATATTTTAATAATAAATTAAATATTTCTTGATAAGAAATATTATTTAATTAACACATGTTTCTGTCCCTTGAAAAAGTAATACGTCTTACATACTAAGAATATTATACAGTCAAAAAGATTACATACAGTCTGTCCCAAACGAGAGTTAGTGCGTTGACAGCGCGGGAAAATCTAGCAAATAGGGTGGGGAGCCAATCAGAGCTCGAGATTAAGATTAAGAGGCAAAGATAAATGTTTTTCCCTCAGAGCTCAGAGAGGTTGGCCAAACTGTGTGTCGCTCGATTTCCCGCCCTGTCAACGCACTAACTCTTGTTTGGGACTGACTGTAACAATTTATCAGATCGTCAATTTTTATTAAACGAGTCGTTATGCCCGAGCAACAAGAATAATTTTATATTTAAAGAAAAGAGTAAAATTAAATAAATACATTTATATAATATCTATTTAAAGACCAGCTTATCAAAACAAACATTTATTTTTATTGGAATATTTGTGGTTTCCTAGTTTAGCAATAAGAAATCATTTCGAGGTGTGATTTAATAGTTGGACAAGAACAGTGGCACTTGTTATATAAATAACGCCACCAGAATGTGCTTATAGATTTAGAACACGAAATGCATTTTTCTGTTGGTGATAAAGATTTTATTATAGATAACAGATTATCATACAGATAACAGATTATTAGAAAAGACTATTTATATTAACCTAACCTATCCCACGCATTTCTTGATCGTAGTACCACAAAATCCACCTTCCTCATTCAAGTTGTTGGCCAATTTATCATTTCGTTATTTCTATATTTTCCTTAAAATCTTGGTCCCCTTTTTTTGCTGCATGATTTAAATGAATCTAACTGGCTTTATTCGAAAGATTTTATTATAGATAACAGATTATCATACAGATAACAGATTATTAGAAAAGACTATTTATATTAACCTAACCTATCCCACGCGTTTCTTGATCGTAGTACCACAAAATCCACCTTCCTCATTCAAGTTGATGGCCAATTTATCATTTCGTTATTTCTATATTTTCCTTAAAATCTTGGTCCCCTTTTTTTGCTGCATGATTTAAATGAATCTAACAGGCTTTATTGGTTTTCAAATAAAGTCTGCCGCTCAGCTATCTTATAAGTCGAGGCAACTCGAGGTCGTCGCTTCGATCCCGTGTCATGACACTCTGAATTGCAGCAATGAATCGCAGACGGTGCAGGGCGAGGGACACCCCCTATGGGGCACTCTTCTCCTACTCTTTGATGTGGGTCCAGTCCGTGCCATGATGATGTGATATGTATCTATGGTTCGAGGAGTGAGCAGGGCGAGGGACATCCCCTGTGGGGACTCTTCCCCCACGCTTTGACGCACGCTTATGTAGCTTGCTAATGAACACACCACATTCGCTTCGGTGGTACAATGTACAAATGTATGATGTGTGAAGTGGCTGGAATTCTCTACCACGGGGCGTAAAAAAGGCCTAAAAGATGACCTAATTGCAAGGTTAGAACTTAGTGGTTCGTCCTACACGTTCTAGTAGGAAGTACTAGACTACTGCTACTACTAATGTACATTTTAAACAAATTCTCTTACTTCCATCTTCATAATATTTATAATTTATGTATATATTTGGATCTATAATAAAAAAAACTATATTCATACGTAATTGCAAACAACTGCGTATATTTAATATTAGTGCATAATCTAATCACATTATCAAAAAAAATCAATTTTATTTCTTAACATCTTAAGATCAATCGAATAATTTAATTGCTTCTTTTTTCGTTTAAAAGCTATTTAAAATAGTAGTGACGCGATGCCAACAAGGAAGAATCAAAAAGAGTTGTTCTTAAGTTTATTTATTCGAGATTTATAATTCGATTGTGGGCAGAGTCGAGAGAGGAGAGTCGGAAACAATAAATTGAAGATAGTGTAGTTTGAACTACAGTTTCACACTAGACTGTGTATGCCGTGCCAGTCACACTGGACTGTCTAAGTGTGTATGCCAGACATGAAGCTCTGTCGTGTATTTTACATAACATCCGCTCTCTTTCAGATACAAACGGACCAGGCTTGAATTCTTTAACCCCTTTTTGTACTTGTCTTTTCATTGTTGAATTAATTATTCTTAACATTTACTTATCTTTTTTGTTCTTCCTCCCGTAAGACAACGTAAGGAAATAAGAAACATACTTGGTTTAAAAAAAAAGAAAGTAAAATTAAATATTTTATCTACTCACGGCAGCAAAATTGAGCGTTGTGAGTTGTTGTATGTACTATTTCAATTTATTCAATTAGTTAAGTCTCAGCTTGGTTAAAATATGTTGGTTAAGTCTCAGCTTGGTTTAACATATGTTAGTTAAGTCTCAGCTTGGTTTAACAAATGTTAGTTAAGTCTCAGCTTGGTTAACATATGTTAGTTAAGTCTCAGCTTGGTTTAAAATATGTTAGTTAAGTCTCAGGTTGGTTTAACATATGTTAGTTAAGTCTCAGCTTGGTTTAACATATGTTAGTTAAGTCTCAGCTTGGTTTAACATATGTTAGTTAAGTCTCAGCTTGGTTTGACAAATGTTAGTTAAGTCTTAGCTTGGTTTAACATATGTTAGTTAAGTCAGCTTGGTTTAACATATGTTAGTTAAGTCTCTGCTTAGTTTAACATGTTACTTAAGTCTCAGCTTGGTTAAAAATTATTTAAAATTGATTATTAAGCTTGTTTTTGGTAGCTCTTTAATTAATAAATGTATACTAAATATTTTGTATCTCTTTTCTAATCTAATTATTTGTTGTACTACTATAGAAGTATGTAAATAGGAGACATCTTTTATTTTATATAATTGCTCTATGAATAATCATGTATCACCGGTAAAAAAAAATATTCTCATTTCTAAAATAGAATGTAAAAGAAATTTTTTCATTTTTTAAAAAAAAAAAATGATGCCTCAACCCGGAACCTTTAATATTGGCAGAATGTCAAAAATGACTTTGAAGTGTGCACGTACTTTGTGAACGTGTGAGTATTTTTAGTTAAAAAACAATTAAATTAGAATAAATGTTGGGTCTGACATCAGGTAGTTCTTGACCTTCGTGTTTTTGTTGTATTTCTTTTTTAATAATTAAATGTTGTCGAGTGAGTAGATGTCTGACAATTTAACAAACAGTTCTTTCTTCACACAATGTTGTACAGAATATTTCTTCATGTTACTTTTTTTTTTAATTATGTTGGCAGAGTTGGAGTTGGAGTGTAAAATAGAATTTTTAATACGTTTTTGCCAGACTGCATTCCGTCATATAATATTAAAAATAAAATCTATTGCTTGATAAGAAAGCTATATTTTTGAAAATTTTCGAATACAATGTAAACAAGTTGCATAAGTGACAATATATTTCTTTATGTTTTTACTAATAATAGGAATTTTGTTATCAGATAAGGTGATAACCTAACCCTGAACTCCTGCCTATTGACTTTATAGTCGAATTTGATAAGGAAATCGGGCCCCCTTTTTTATTATAAAAACCTCGTTTAGGAAAAACCATCAACAACGATAAGATTGTGGATGGTTTAATGTGGAAAAAAAAAATAATGGACAAAATGTTAAACATCCAGGATTTCCTCGATACGGCAGAGTATTCTCTTAATGCTGTTGTTGTGGTAGGACTGCCTCGGGTGTTTACTATTAGGAGAGAGTGTAAACATAATCAGAAATCTGTATCTTTTATTAATGAAGGTCGTTAGAATAATATCAGAGTTTTCCAGGAAAACGTTAACCAAAATTTTAAACATATAAACAGGTAATTTAACGCTTCGAGTTCCTCTAAACAAAAATCCAAAAAAAACTTGATAGCGTCAAAGCATAGTCGAATTTCAAAATACCTTTTTACTTCACGATTTGCAAAACATTTTATTTTTAAAAAAAGAACTTTTCGTGTATTTTTGTCTGTCAGTTCTCACGATCAATCTTGTTTCGTATTCTTCAGTGTCTGTGAATGATGTTTTTTTTTTAAACGAAACGTGATTGAATATCGATAGCATTTAGTCGTGGTCGATATCCATTGTATTAGATTCATCATAGTGTTTAAAGTAATCATCTTAAAAATCACATCAGCTTCACATCTTTGATTTTTTTCTTATTTTTTGAGCTTTTTTGATACTGCAAAAGATTCAATGAAAAATTACATAAATAGTTCTTCAGTATGACACGATATCTGCTCTAAATTTATTTGAAAAGTCAGATAAGATATATCTTTCAAATTAATTATAATTTAATAAATTCGCAGATTAACTTACGAGTTGGTTTTTCTCATAGTAGCTTGAAGTGCTCATTATTATTATTATTATTATTACTTTGATTTTTTATTACATAGACAAAAAAAGTATACATACCTAAAAATTAAGTTGTCAATTATGAGAGCTTACTGTAACACATAAAGGATCCTACTTTACAAATCGGTCGAGTTTGCATACCCGGCATTAATAGTTCTCACTCCGCACTAGATTTTTTTTTTAAACTACTTTTGAGTCAGGAAGTTTTTATTTATCAATTATTACATAAATAAAATAAATATTTTTATTTACTTAAAATATAACATTTAACTTTAAAATAAATTTCCGATTTTAAATTTTCTTAATTCCTAACCTGGAATTACTTTTTTATAAATTAATGATGAAGAATAAAGCTTAGGACAATAATGAATAACAACTTTTAATAACCATTAAACTTTACTTACTAGTCTTAATCTTGTTCTAAACATAATCTATCTGAACTATTATTGATATCAAAAAATTAAAATGCGTCAAAAAAAAATAAAATAAAAAATTGTGAAATAAAGATAATAAATTTGCTTATATTTATGTGATTATCATTTATAAATATTTTCCTGGTTTTTTAATTCATATGTTGATAAAACAGTTAAACAATAAAGGTTATTTGCCTTTATTAAATTCACGTGTACAGTCATGAGAGAAAAATAGGAATACTGCAATCAAATATTAGTTTAATGAGAACGTTTAATAACGTGACAATCAATAAGTTTTGAAATAACTCTTTACTTCTGTTGTTCTTCAATGGAGTGATTTAATCGCATTTTTGTGGAACATAAGTACCTAGTTGCTGATTAATATTGAAAAGTTGCTGAATTTGAAGTGTTTTTGAAGTTTAGTATTGTGAGAGGAATTTAATTGGCATTTTTTTAAAATGATTATTAAAAACTAAAATTTCCGGTTCACATATAGATTTTAGTTAAAGTGATCGTATCGCAAAATAAGAATAATGTTATTAGCATAAATGTATGCAACTCTTGGGTGAATAAAAAATTTCCGTTACGCAAAACACATCATGAAAAATTTGACAATTTGAAATATCGTACCAGGAAGTTAGAATGATTTAGGAGGTAGTTTGTTTTTCACTTTTATTCACGGTTAGTACCATATTTCGCCGATAGAAGTTCTAAATTTTTGTATAATAAGATATCAGAGCTCCTAGCTGACCAAATGGTAATGTTTCACACATGAAATTTCGCACCTTAAGATTCATTTCCTATATTAATTTAACAAATGTATAGTTGTTTTCTCCACTTAATGGCAAAGCATTAAAATGCCGATATGTGGATTCGATCCGCCCAAAAATTTAACCCTGATTTAATGTTTGTCCATGAAATGAAGAAATTAGTATATTTTTTACTACGTTTTTATTAGCTTGCTTTCTTTTTAGTTTGTTTGTCCAGTACAAATCTTGCAATTGATTTCTAACTAACTTTCCGAGTAGCTAGACATTTGATACTTTTAGAATAGCTCAGAACACGATGACAATGCATTATTTTAATACTTTTAGCCATCTTTCAGCAAATTTTGCCGTATGGAGAGATAGTTCGGGAAAAATCCACAAGTTATTTTATTTGTTTTGACATAAGCCATGTTTACGATCTTCATTTTGACGGGTTTCTAATTTATGATTTATGACTGAAAATTTAAAAATGTGTAGTATATAAAAAGTTATTTATATCTTGTAATTATGTTACTTTAATTTACAATTACCTTAGCTCAGAGATTTTTATAAAAAGCGGTACTAAGTATAATTTCTGTCCACCATGAATGAACTTCTACTGTAAAGCGGATACAAATTCATTTACATAGCTGACTGTAATCAGTTGATAAATTGAATAGAGTTTTTCTGTTTTCACCTTTGTATAGTTATGAAGGTTAACTTATCATTTTCTTGAAGTACATACTTCTTTTTAAATTCTCTTGAGTATTTAGTATTTTTTTTTTCAAATCAGTTGATTATTTAAATGTGGATAAACAAGGAAAACCTCTAGTTACTAATCAAATCAGTGAAGTAGAAGATGAAACGTGACACCTATAGGAAAATCTATGCACAGTTTGCATTTGCAATAAAAATTTCGCAATAATTCTGGAGCGATGTCTAGATAATAGACACCCAAGCGAGGGCCCCTCACTATGTCATATCTATTTATCGAACTCACACTACACTCAGCAGATGTAAGAATGCTATTTAATTAAATAATGGGAAAAACACTTCCCGGTTGCTTCAATATTCAATCTTATGTTTGCTTTGTTTCAAATAAAAACCATCCGTTCACAGCTTTAAAAAAAATAGCTGTTGCTTGTTATAATGATCAACGTTAAGCAAGATTCTGAAGGCTCTTTACAGACGTTTTCTTATTTGTTTATTAAATTATTTGTTTTACTTTTAGTTGTAGCTATATCCTCTTTATGTAAAAAGTCATCTTGTTAAATAAACTTGCCAATTCAGAATAATATAGGTGGAATTTACTGTTTTTTTTAATGGGTGATTTGATTTTTTTTTTAAAAACAAATGAACCTATTGGATTTATCCTCTATATGTAAAAAGTAATTTTGTTAAATAAACTTGCCAATTCAAAATAATATTAGTGGAATTTACTGTTCAGTTGTTTTTTTAGGATGATTTGATTTTTTAAAAAAAAAAAAAAAAAATGAACAGTTAAGGTCGTAAAAGCCAAAATTCAATAAAGAATATACGATAGGACGCGAGGAAACCATGTATTTTAGGACAGAAAAATAGTCTAACTTCATCTATTCAGGGAAACAAACAACTTTTATAAGTAAATGTTTTTATTTAAAACAAATACCGTCACCGCAATAAAGTGCTAAAGATCGCTAATACTTTTCAAAGTGGACCTAAACAACGTTTTTATCGATATCTTACTTAACGTAACAAATTTAATAAAACTCCATACACATCGTCTAAGGCAGTGGTTCTTAACCGGGGGGCCTAAAGGTATTTAGGTACTATATATATATATATTATATTTGGAGATTTAAGGGGGCCGTGGTTACCAATAGGTTAAGAACCACTGGCCTAAGGTACAATTGAAACAAGCATGTAACATTTCAGCCTGATTCAAATAAAAGTTTTTGTGCAGTAAAGTGATATATTTTATAAAATTATAATGGAGCAAGGCTTTTGATTTAGGGAATAGTCCTGTTCCCTCACTTCTCGGATTTTCTACAATCATCCTCTTTACCTATCAACTCGTCATGATTAACTATAATCTCAATATTCAGTACATATTTACTCGTAGTTCAAGATGATAGCGTAACGTAAGCTGACCTAAACATTTAAAATTAACAAAAACGTCTTCATCGATAACCACGTTCAAACGATTTTTATTCAGGTGATTTGAAAGCACTGTTTCAAGAAATGCTTGTTAAGAAACAAAATATTTTTTGTAATAATCATTATGCTGAATGCAAATAATAAAATAACTAGGAAATAAATCATTCTTACTAGCAATCTATCGACTCATAGATAAAGGAAACATTTTGTAATAATTATAAAATGTTGAGCTAAAGATATCTCTTATATTGTCAATCACAATAAAAAAATTCAAATTTTACAACCTCATAACCATTTTCAATTTTTTTATTATCTTATCTGTCTTTAAAATGAAAATTGCTTTTACGAAAAAAAAAATATTCTGCTAAGAAGTAAGAAAGAACTTTCTTGTTTAAAATGAAAAAGTTGTTTGACTTGTAATTATAAGAAGTTAAGAAGTATAAAGCGGAAGTCCCTCACATTTTTCTCTATAGATTCAAGATCTTTGTAACACCTCTGATAGCTTGTACTTTGTAAAATGATCAGATCTCTACGCTTCTAAATAGCTTTGGCTGAAGCATAAATGCTATATAGAAAACAGCTTTATAGCATAAAAGATTAGTATTAGTTCATTCTTCATGAACATGCTATATAGCATAAATGCTATATGCAATAAAGATCGGAAATACTTTTCAAAGTAGATAGAGAAAAGAACGTTTTTATTGATATCATACGTTTCTAACGTAATGATTTTAATAAAAGTTCATACACATCGTCTTTTTTTATGCTTATATAGAATAAATTCTATATAGCATGTTCATGAAGCATGAACTAATACTAATCTGTTCCTCCAAATATTTATTTAATTTGAGCAATTTATAGCTTCTAGATTGCTTTAGCTGGAGCATAAACTAATACGTCTTTTCCTTCAAATATATCTTTAATTTGAGCTATTTATATACATTGAGATATACTCAAAACATTATTGTTATTGCTAAAACAGATATTATAGAATTTGCTAATTTATTTAAATCGGTATTATGTCTCATATACTAGCGAAGGTTAGGGGAAATTTAGTGGTGGATGAGGAAATAGGAGAGTCCTTAAATTTGACGATGATTGTTAATGAAAAACAGCTCCTAATCAGTATCTTTGTAGCTTTTCTATAGCTTTCTTGCAATTCTTCCGTAGCTTCTTACTTCTTTTTGTAGCTTTTCTTATAGCATTCTCTGTACCCCTTATAACTAACTTTACGTATTGTAACTTGCTAGACCGCGTACATTCTTTTAAACATTTTCTTCTCTTTTTAAATGCTTATCAAACACAGTGCTAAATTATATATTCACTTGTTTACTATTTACTATTTAAATGCTAAATATTAATTTCCATATTTGTTTCTTTTGTTTTAGGTAAGACCTGTTCAAGTATTTCACGACTTTCTCAGCTGTATTGGTAGATATTAAAACTAAAATTACTAATGTTTTAATTATGTTCTTATACGACTTCAAAATAGGTACTTTTTAACTTTTGTTTTGCTTAGTAAAGGTAAGAAATAACCTAAATTGTCCTCCGTAACCTTCATAAGCGTTTTAAGCTAATTATGACATTTAAATTGTTTGATCGACGTAGTGTCATATAGCTTCAGCTTGGCTTAAATAACTACGCCTTTATTGTAGACTTTATAAATGAATTCTAGAAAAAGAAAATGTTCTTAATCTATTAAGCTCATCACACTTAAGCCACCTTATCTCTTATCTGTACAATTGTGAAAAAATGAAGACAGCGAGGCCGCTATAAAGTGTTAAAGATCGCTAAAACCTAAACGCTAAAGCTGACCTAAACGTTGAAATTGGAGAAAACGTTTTTACCGATATCTACGTTCTAACATAACGATTTTAATAAAACTTCATATACCTACATCGTCTGTCTAAAGTACAATTGAAACAGGCTTGTCAAATTTTAACATGATACGGGCAGAAGTTTTTGTGTTGTGAAGTGATACATTTTATAATAATAGTTGAAAAGAAGACGTCCAGAGCGCGCCATTGGGTGGAATTGTAAGAATGCAGTTATTGCCTATTTTCTCAATATTCAATTAATCTTTATCATTATTGAGTATACCTACTTATAAATCATTATAAATTAAATAAATAAAAAAATTAAGATAAATCGGTTCATTTTAATTTTGTCTCTTTTCTAACTTCGCCATGTATAAATTAAGGTGTTAGCATCGTATACTTAGTAGTGTTTAATAATTTATATTTAATGCAAAGCGTATATTTCGTTCCTATACCAGTGTCCCGAGACACCACACGTATTTAATTTTTATTTATTTACCGAAAAACGCAGGATGAATTTCCCATTACGATATTATTATATTAGTGAATATATCGAACATTTATTTTATTTTTCAACCGAACTTTTATTTTTTATTTTTCGTCCAAATGCAAAGAATATCTCTGTCAATAAAAGTGTTAAAGTGTTGTAAATGGTATATTTTATTTTTATTGTTAAAGTAGAGACAAATTTATTCTGTACTAGCAGTATGTTAACGTGTAATTTTCACAGTACAGACCATATATTTCAGCAATTCATTTCTACTCTCTTATCTAATAAGGCTGAAACGAAAAAAGGGGGATTTATCTGCAAAAAGGAAATTGCCTTGGTGTCTTAAGTTCCCCAAGAAGTATAAGAGATATACTAGTCGAATTCTACTCTGGAATGTGTCCAAAATTTTCAATATCAGATGATAATAAATGTGATAGAAGAACTTTTATATTTATCATATGACAGCGTGTTTTATGTTCAAGCGATTGGAAAAACAGTTAAAATACAAGGTTGAAACAGAAGTCTGAATCTGGGTTTTTGCATAAGAGAGAGTATTTATTCGGTTATTTATTCGTACTTAAAAAAAATAAAAAAATGATATCAGTTTTGCTCTGTGTAAAACTTGAGTATTTATTTCACTATTTTCTTGTAAGATAAAACTACTGCTCTATTTTCCACCATTCTTTTTTCCGGTTTAAAAACTATATACTGTATTGGTAGTTCTATTGGTATATAGAAATAAACTCTCATATGCTGTATTTCTTCTTTCTTCATTTCCGTAATATTAAAGGAATTTTATTCGTACTATGTTATTTCTATCTTATTCATTATCTGAAGTAGATAGGTTCTTTAATAGACTCAAGTACTCCAGAATAGAAAACTATCAAGAACAATTTTCTAATTCATTATTCATCGTCGTTATTTTTTAGTAATTTAAAATTTGTTTTAAGCTTACGACTGGTTATAAGATTGTAATAAAATTTGTTGACTTTTGATTTTCCTCAGGTGATGAAATGCTTATTAAAAGCACATAAACTGCTAGTGGAATTAAAAACTATTTGTCAGTGATTTTTTTGAGGAAATTTAGTTAAAATCTATCTACTTTAGTTTAGTGATAAGAACTGTAGGTTTATCTATTTAAACTCGTCGCATTATAATACTTCCTATTCATTCATGGTCAAAACATTCCGAACTTGCTAAATTAATCTGACCAACTCTAGATATGATTTTTTGCGGATCATATGTTTTGAAATTCAATTTAAATTTATTTACACTTTTAGAATTATTAGTTAGTAAGAATTCAATTGGAAATTCATGTTTATTGTGGTAATAATATTAAATTACTTTTACTTTGGATATTAAAAACAACTCTACTTAGGGTTTATTTATATACATATATTTATATAAATATAAATAGACTGCCAATTAGTGTGGCACATAGCTTCCTCGTATCCTACCATGTACTTTATTGTTATATTAACATTAGCTTTATTGTTAAATTGTGTAAAAAAATATTCATATGTTTAGCGATCTTTAACACTTCATAGAGGTGACGCTGCTGGTTTTACTAAAAAAATTGTATTTGAAAAAAAAAAAAGTTTGTCTCATTAAATAGATATAGTTTGTTTTTTTTTCCCCGACCTAAAACTCCAATTTTAAATTTGAAGTTCACGTTTACACGAGCGTTGCGCGTGGACACTTGGACGGATATAACGTTGTCCAAAGAACTCGTCCTGGGCATTGGTAAAATGAACATGTCTACCCTAATTTTATCAAAATCGGTCGACATTTACTCAAGTTATCGGCACACGTTTCCGAATTCTCGGACACAGAGACAGACAGACACGAGACCAAAAATGTTCCCTGATGTCTAAAACGGATTTCTATCGTGGAATTTTTAAAATCGGAGACATAAAAGTTTTTCCTTCTGAAAAGTGAACACAATGCCGTTACCGTTACCTCTATAAGCTCGGAAGCAATATATGTGTAAGAATAGAAATACATAATTTAAAAATTACGAAAAATAAAACAAATTAAATTAGTCTGCACAGTAAATCAGGTTCCGTATATGCTTACCGTGTTCAATTTTTTTTATAAGTGATATCTTTGAGTAGGTGTTACAACTTTTAGTTCCATTATATGGCACATGTGTAATTGTTTACGATTGTGTACTTTGTAACTGCTACAAATATGACCTCATATATTTTCATTGTTAAATTGTCATGCCGACAGTAGACTGTAACCCAAATGTGCATTTGACTTTAGAATTATGTCCATATGGGTGTTGGATTTATTAAAAAGGCACGATTAATTTGAATTGAAGAGAATAATAAAGAAGTGGGGAGGTTTGCAATGTTGCAGATTCGGTTTGAGACTGTTAAAAGCTGGTTTTGGTTTAGCTTTGTAAAGTTGTCTTTAGCTAAGAGGCTGGATGTTGTAAAGGAAGGGGGTCATGGTCGGCCATACTTCCTAATCCCGCACCACTCTCGCTTCCCTTTCACTGTCGGCTCATATTATGTGTTGCACCGCAGTCTAACTCCGTTCTGCCGCTCGACTAACTCCGTTCTACCACTCGGCTAACTCCGTTCCATCGTTCGTCTAACTCCGTTCCACCTCTCGTCTAACTCCGTTCTGCCGCTCGGCTAACTCCGTTCCACCTCTCGTCTAACTCCGTTCTGCCGCTCGGCTAACTCCGTTCCGCCTTAGTCTAACTCCGTTCCGCCGCAGTCTAACTCCTTTCCCTCAGACCTATCATGTTTCCACTTTGTCCCACTTTATAATTCCTCCTAGTTCCCAATTCCAAGGTTGTCTTTAAGTATAGACCACCCCATTCAACAACCACCTACCTTTCTAAAAAAAAAAAAAAAAGAATCCTTACTTGGGTCTCGTGGTATTTCATCTACCCCTTACTTTTTGAACCACCGTAATTTTTTTTCAACCTTTATTCGCGATTTTTTTTTTTTTTCTTCGAAAAAAATGACGTAAAAATAGACGTCCTATTTTTTTCTCTGTTAAGTACTTCTTAAAGTTATCATGATAAAAGAGGCTTGAGTAATGTGAAGCAACTTTAATAAACATTCTTACTTCTCTACAGAGTAACTTTTTATAGAACTAAAACAAATCTCGTTGATTAAGCTCTTTTTATAATGACTAATTACTACTAAAGTAAAATGTATGTATGTTTACTAGTCAGCAGACAACTACAATCTAAAATTGTGGCTAATTGTGGCAACATAACATTTCATGACGCGAGTATTATACTCTAGATGTCATTAACATGTAAATGGAACAATAAAAGTATTTTTAAATTAAATCACTATTTGGAAGAGTTGTTGGGAGTATTAAATTTTATATCTGTAACTAAAAAAAATATATTACTGCAAATTTCCGTCTTGATCTCAAATTTTGTCGGGGCACGTCCCTTACTATTTACTTGTGTGTTGGTGTTAAATATTTCGTATTAGGTTTGTTCCAACCAAGTTGTGTAGCGTCCACGGAATCTTCACGGGCATGCACAATGGATATAAACCGTTCCAACCCGACTTGTGACAGTGTTTCGTACCGTCCTCCAAACCGTCCTCCAGCCTGCGTAGATCGTTTGCGAACTCTTTACAGTACGGTCCAAACAATCCTCTGACAATACCAAGTACTGCGGTTTCTACGACATGCGCAGTTATGTCAATCATCAAACATATCAACAGGAAGGTTCCCTAACAGTTAGGTTTCCTTGAATGTTTTTAATGCGGTGCAAATTATGTAGACCTAAACCTGTTCCAACCTGATATGAATTCATTATAGTACAATGTCAGCGCATGCGTGTGGCAAACTAATTTCAACAAACAGATGAATAATTTCTATTAATTCCAACGTTTTTTTTAGTACCTGAATTATAATTTGATCATCAGGTGTTTTACCTTTTCTTTTACGTTCTGGTCAACTCAAAAATAGGTTGAAACATCTATATACGTACAACTATATGCATCTAATCAATGTTATCATCACTATGAAACATGTATTTGGTCTCAGGGGTATTACAACTCAGTTATGTTGGTAAAGAAATAACATAAATTCTCTCTCTGTTAACTCAAATTTGTATAATTAATAAAGCAGCTTTCATCCATCTTAACAGGAGTGCCGACTCCAGATAAAATAGTCACATTAAAAATAAAAGGACGCGGCGAGTCTCGGAACTTTTTCTCACCAAACATAAACCTATAAATGAGAACATATTTTTTAATCATGTGAATTATAATTTTGATTGTCCGTATATACATACCTATATATATAAAACATTCTATTAATATTGTAGTAAGATGTTAAATAGGAATGTCAATAAATTCATGGATATACTGTCGTCTAGTTTGTCTTTTAGGTAGTTAAATATTCCTTTTTTGTCTTGAAATGTTTAGATACTTATAATTATTATACATATATTTACACCTTATTAGATAGAAAACAACTATCGCAAAAACCGTTGTTTAGCGCGCGAACGCTAGGGCGGATAACTTTGTCCGACCAACTGGTTCTAGGCATTGGTAAAATGAACATGTGTATCAATTTTCAACCAAATCGGTCATCTTTTACTAAAGTTATTGTCATCGGTCGATTTTGTAAAGGCCATTTTTGTTTTGATTCACTCCCTGCTCCAGACGCTGTATGTGCTATAAGGAACTTTGTTCCAAAATCAAAAGTGTTTACCTTGATGTAAAGCCTCTAGGTGAGTCGACATGAACAGCCGCTTGAAACAGAACAGCCCAAACTAACCAGTACGTCCTGAACACAGAGAATTTGTGCGTCGTAGTTCCTCCCTTCTGCCTTTGGAAACACTGTCAACACAAAAATAATACCGTTAAAATATATATTAGCAGTGGGCTTAAATTGAATAATTTGTCGATATTAAATATCTCGAATCACCGAAGATTGTCTCTATACAGAATAAATTAAAGCACGATTAGCTGCCGGTTATTTATTTGGAGTAATCTTTTTACACTATTTTCAAAAGCCGAAAAGTCCTAGCCCTAATTAAAAAAAAACAGTGAATTGTAATCTGTTTAAAACATGATTATAAATAATAATAATAATAATAAAGACATAGGATAACGTATGTAGTAAGTTAAAGTATGTAGAAATATCAAGGATGTAAAAAGATCAAGGTAAAGGATGAAGAATGATAAAGATTGTAGAAAGATAAAGGATGTAGGAAGGTAAAGAATGTAAAAACATTAAGGATGTAGGAAGGTAAAGAATGTAAAAACATTAAGGATGTAGGAAGGTAAAGAATGTAAAAACATTAAGGATGTAGGAAGGTAAAGAATGTAAAAACATTAAGGATGTAGGAAGGTAAAGAATGTAAAAACATTAAGGATGTAGGAAGGTAAAGAATGTAAAAACATTAAGGATGTAGGAAGGTAAAGAATGTAAAAACATTAAGGATGTAGGAAGGTAAAGAATGTAAAAACATTAAGGATGTAGGAAGGTAAAGAATGTAAAAACATTAAGGATGTAGGAAGGTAAAGAATGTAAAAACATTAAGGATGTAGGAAGGTAAAGAATGTAAAAACATTAAGGATGTAGGAAGGTAAAGAATGTAAAAACATTAAGGATGTAGGAAGGTAAAGAATGTAAAAACATTAAGGATGTAGGAAGGTAAAGAATGTAAAAACATTAAGGATGTAGGAAGGTAAAGAATGTAAAAACATTAAGGATGTAGGAAGGTAAAGAATGTAAAAACATTAAGGATGTAGGAAGGTAAAGAATGTAAAAACATTAAGGATGTAGGAAGGTAAAGAATGTAAAAACATTAAGGATGTAGGAAGGTAAAGAATGTAAAAACATTAAGGATGTAGGAAGGTAAAGANTTTACAAGACTTTTAATATCCGGACGGAAGCTAGATATAGTTTAGACCTAAGCCATTCTCGACGACTATTCCTATACTTGTTCTAAAAAACAAAACTGAAGAAAGCCCAAGATCGTTAAAACTATTAAAGCGGACATAAACGTTTAAAAGAAAGAAACCAAAGTTTTTCCGATGTCATATGATCTAACGTAAGAATTTAAATAAAACTTTATATACATATTGCAATATTATTTTTATGCAATATTCTTTTTATTCAATTTCATTTATTATATATATACATATATATATATATATTTTTTAGAAAGCCTAAAACTGTAGGAAATCCTTAATTTTATCGCGATTTTTCATGTTTTTTTATGCCCTATATTGTTCTAGAGATAAAATTTATTTGCCTTTGAGTATGATTTTTTATGAATAATTCAATTCGTCGTTGGATAATTCAATTATTAATATATATTTCTCTATAATAACCCGAAATAGTCTAGAAGATAGCGTGCAAAAAAGTGTCTGACTAACACCAAGCTAGAATTTTTTTGTGCAAGTCAATCTTTTAATGCTTATTGAGAAAGTGCGTGGTCGGCTAAGCTCATCTGTGGGACATAGCTTGGCAATATGCATTTAAAAAAAAAAAAAAAATTAGAGAGTGGCTATAGTCCACCAATTATGGAAGGCAATGTGATTTTTCACGATGATGAGAACATACTAAGATAGTAGACCGAAAATCAAGTTAATAATAAATCCAAGTGGTCAGCTATGAAGGGACGAAATAACATCGACTTGATGATTTTCAGTCTACTAACTAATTTTGTACTTTAGGATCATGAAAATCATGTTTTCCACTACAATTCGCAGGATATGGCCGCTCTCACCATTTTTTTTTTTTAAATTGCTATTGCTAAGCTATGTCCCGCAGACAAACTTAGCCGACCACACATTCTTAATAGGCACTAAAAGATGCACGTGTATACCAATTTCTAGCATTCTAGCTTGATGTTAGTCAGACACTTTACTGCACGCTACCTTCTGGACTAGAAGTTTTAATAAATTGTGAGCAATTTAATCTAAAAAAAATAAACGAATAATAAAGTATTAATTATTTTCTTTTCCTATAAAATTTAGTCATTTATGGAGCGATTATTTGTTTTCGATGGTAGACAACAATGTATTTAGAGTAATCATAGTATTTTAGTCTTAATAGCTATCGTGACAATCCTGTTGATGGTTGATAAATATTTTTTTAAAGTAAAAAGTCGATTGTGGGATCGGCTGTCCCTCCCCCTGCCCCAGTTATTAATTTCACCTCTAGTTTGGGTCAAGAACACCCCTCCCCCCTCCTCCACCCCTACTCCTCCCACCTCATGTTGCTCTAATAATCACACTATTTTAATTTTCCTTTTTCCTTGATAAAAATAGCATTTTTCTTTTTTTTTTAAGAACACACTATTTTTTATTTATTTATTTGATATTATATCCGTAAATAATATATTTTAAGTTTAGAAACTATTACCTATTACTAATATCTATACCTTTATAACAGTACTTTCTATAAATAATATTTTTTTGCTTCCGAGCTTACCCGAAAGTAACAAGTAACGTAAAGCTACGTGTTCGTTTTGAAGAGCGACATTTTTTTACGTCTCTGATTTCAAACAATTTAAAACAGAAATCAGTTTCAGACATCAGGGAACAAATAATTTGTTTAGTTCCGTGTCTGTCAGTCGCTCAATTTTTGCAACCCTACATAATGTTATTTTAATTAAATTTGGATGGTAGGTCGAAATTAGCCCATTGGTCTCATATGAGTTTCAATCTAATGCGACCATTTATTTCTCTTCCACATGCGCACAAACATACAATTTGCTTACACCTATATCTTCAAAAGTATACTCATCTGAGTTTTATGAAATTTGATGGTTTTTCAAAAGTAGCCGGCAGATAATCCGAGATTAATTTCAACCATCTGCGCTCTTTAAATATTGTTAAAATTGATACTTTAATCCATCAAAAATCAAAACAATTTTGACACTTTAAAACAATTCGGAGGAAAAAAAGGAAGCTATGTGCCACACTAATTGACAGATTATTTTAGTGTATGAATTTAAAAAGTCGAAAAAATATCCACTTTCAAATAGATCCACTTATTATAATAAATTATTAAGTTAATAATAATGTTTATATATGTATATTAGTGCTTCAAATAATTAATGGCGTTATTGTCGTTAAATATTAATAATTATTATTATAGAATAATAATATATATTTAATTTAAATTTACGAATGAGGAAATTAAAAA
>KZ651304.1:256634-268637 GCA_001010745.2 Gerris buenoi | reverse complement strand
ATAGTTTTATCTAGTTCTGGAGATATCGTCTTGTCGAATTTTGTATATAAATGGCCGCCATCTTTTATCAAGATGGCGGATTTTTAAAATATTTCTTAGCGAGCACCTAGGAGGTAAGAGGAACACACCTACAAAATTTCATGGTCGTAGGTCTAGTGGTTTCAGAGATATCGTGATGTGTCAGTGAGTCAGTCAGTCAGTGAGTGGTATTTGGATTTTATATATATAGATATGTGCGTCACTCCAGACGATATCTCACCTTAGAATGAGTTCGTTGGTTAGAATTTTTGGAGTCCATTTAGGGGTCAAATTTTGACAATTTAGGGTCAAAAATTGCATAAAAACGTGTTTTTTTTCTATTTAAACCCCCTTTTATATGAAAATATGGCAAAAGTGAATATAAAAACAATTACTGTACTCTTAAAGAGCTTTCTAACGACATACATTTTAAAGGGTATATACTATTTTGACTTTTGTACCCCGTATACCCCTCTGCACCATTTTTTTTTTTTTTTTTTTTTTTTTTTTTTTTTTTTTTTTTTTTTCACCCATCGAAATTCTAAACCAAAATTTTCCCATTTTATCATATGCCAATACAGAGATTTTTTTGAAAATTCGCTCATTTAGTCATGGTTCATGACTGGCCTTTATGAAAACAGTTTCTCTATGAATAATTTAATAATATAATTTATGATTTATTCTACTGGTTTTACATAGTACCAATTTATATTTACTTTTTAAACAATACTAGCTGAAAATGAGGGAATATTTGAGATGAATCACATGTTTACATGGGAAGATAATTAGCATGGTGTTCCGTCGCCTAGTGAGAGTGCAGACTTGGAAAACTGTAAAAGACCTGTTCTATAATGCATTCGTCTTAGGAAAGTTGTCTCTACTACGCCTAGACCAGTCCTAGACTACCTGTCTCGTCCTACAACTCTTCACTCCATAATCATTTAATAACTAAACTAGAATATATTATATATTTATATATACAGGGTGGTCAATAAAACCTGCACTTTTTTGAACACTTATAGCTCAGCTTCTGTAGTAGATAAAGATATAGGGTTTGCGTGATCTGAAAAAAGACTAGATCACTACCCGGACATCGACTTTTTTAAGACCCTATGTCAAACCGTTCATGGCTTCCCAATCGTTTTTAAAGTTATAGATATGAAATTTAAAGTGAAAGATTTTATTTTTCAGACCTCGCAAACTACTACAGAAGCTGAGCTATAACAGTTTAAAAAAGTGCAGTTCTGGTCCACTCTGTATATATAAAAATATGTATGACCCAAAAAATATTCTAAGCCGATTGTCACCCGTTTCCAAAATTATTCTATCAACTGCCTTTGGACTTGTTTGATGTTATGAATGCATTTAATAGTTACCTATATATTTATAAATATTTATTATTTTATAATTTCTAATATAAGTAATTACCTGTCTATTTAGAATNAAGCCCCATGCTGACAGTGGCGGCAGCAAGATATTGGGGGTCCCCCGCAAACTTTTAGTGGGGGCCCCTCTTTTTCCCTTCCAGAAGCCCCTGATTCCCGGGGCCCCTCCCGCGCCGCGGGCCCTGCGGGCCCGTTATCGCCGCCACTGGCAATATGTCACTTGTCTTGTCGGCTAAATTTTATTTGTTTAAAATTTGACCTTCAAAATTTACTTGAATGCTTTTTTTCAGAAATGCTATTCGTCTGGCCAATTTGAATTAATTTTTGTTTTTTTGGGTAATATTTTTTAAAAAATCCAAAGTCACTCGTATACAAAAAAAGTCTTGTATACAAAAAAGTGGCCCGTTTTTTACTTTAGCACCCCCTTGGT
The DNA here is from genome assembly GCA_001010745.2 of Gerris buenoi. Classification (NCBI taxonomy): domain Eukaryota; kingdom Metazoa; phylum Arthropoda; class Insecta; order Hemiptera; family Gerridae; genus Gerris; species Gerris buenoi. The sequence goes on along the minus strand of KZ651304.1, from coordinate 266,804 downwards.
TTCAAACAATAGTCTGCCCTACAAAAGTCCCAAATCAAAGGTTTGTGTTTGTCTCCCCAAGACATTAAGACACCTGGGGAAGTTTTATATATAATATTTCTTTATCCTAATAGTTGATTAGACAAAGGGATATGATCACAATTATATACACAAGTATGATATTTCTTTGTCCCAAGGTACATTGGAATAAATATTCCTTCGTCTTAATAGTAATTTAGATTAAGGAATATACGCAACTCTGTATAATGTCCCTTTGTCTAAATAACTATTAACACAAAGGGATATAGGGGGGTGCTAAAGTTAAAAAGTACATATTCGTCTTGCCAAATTGAATTAATTGTTGGTTTTCAGATTATATTTTTAAAAAATCCCAAGTTGAGGTATACCAAAAAAGTGGCAAACAAAAATTTGAGATTAAAAATTTTTAGAAATAACTCCTAATAGTGTTGTTAGAATTATTTTTATAGTAATTTTCTTTTAAAAAGAACGCAAATTATCGTCTAACAGACTAATGCGTGGGCGTGTCTGAATAGCAGTGTATTAATTTGTTTTAAAGTAATAGATGTAGTTAAATATACGTACATGTTTCTACCTTCTCTATACACTATAAATATAATTTAAGACGTAAATTCCTTAGATTTTAGATTGTCATTTTTAAGATCATCTCTCAAGATCTCTGTAACGTCTTAACATTATCTAGCTGCATTTACACTTTTATGTAAAGTACAATCTAAAACTCAAAAGGGGAAATACATAGGAACTATTGAAGCGTTTGATTATTGAAACAAGCTTCTGCTATTATTCCGTGTTATTCATTATAATCTTATATATTGGTAATATAAAGTCTGTAAATTATAATTATGAGTACCTTACCCATGCTCGTAGATCGATATGTCAAGTAAAACCAAACTGATTAAACTCTACTGAGCAAACTTACTCAGTTTTTGTCTTAGCGTAAAATTGTTAACTATTGATGTTAACTTGATCTGATCTTTTACTTATCAAATGTATTTTGCTTTCGAGCTTACCGAAGATAATGTGAGCAATGTGAAATATTTTGATTTTAGAGAGGTACACTACTGCTGACTTTTTTAGAATTTCAAACTCTGAAGAGGGCATTTATTTGAAATAAAAGTTTTATAAGTCCTTTTATAATAAAGATAGACAGTAAATCAAGAAACAACAATTACGTAACCAGACAAAAAAATACTAAAATACAAAAAGAGTGCAAAAGAAAAAAAAAAAAATAAATAAATGAAATAATAATACAAAAAGACTTAGGTTCTTACTAAGTAGTGAAGATCTAAGAATTATTATGCAATTAAATTAATATCAAAAAGTATTTAGGTTGAGGTTTAAATATAAATATTAAATAAATTTGTCATATAACACTTTTCTTAGTTTGAAAATACTTTGTGTCTGCGATTTTAAAAGTTGCAAGGCACAAGTCAGTTTCAGACATCAGGGAACAATCTGGTTCCATGAGAGTCTTGTCGCTAAACTCATCCGATTTTAATGAAATTTGGATGGTAGGTCATTATTGGCCCATTGTTGATTCCATATAAGTTTTTTACCTTCTGCGTTCATTTGATTTTATCCCACATGCTCACAAACATTTATTACCCCTATATCTACAAAAGTACTAATCTAATTTTTATGACATTTGAATGCCTTGTTGAAAGTAGCCTGTTCATAGCTCCAGATTAAATTTAACCATCTGCGCTCTTTAAATTTTGATAAATTGATATTTTAAACGAGATAAAAATGAAATAAATTTGACAATAACGGGTTGTAAAGGCATAAAAATTATTTAAGTATACAAAATACTATGCAAGGAAGCTATGTACCACATTAATTGACAGACTATTTTTAAACTTTGTATTTTTTTTTATTTTTTTTTTTTTTTATTTTCACATTTTTATCAATATATTGTTGAATTATAATTTAAAGTAAAAACTTATGTCTGTAGAATTAAAGTCAGAATTTGATGGTCGTGTAATGATGTCAGACGTCTGTAAGTTTTGCTCTGGCACGGAGGATAAAACATTTCTTTTTTTAAGGTCATTACTCCATACCAAAGACTTCCTCCAGAAAATTCTTAGAAAGGAACCGGACTGTACCTGGAATTGTGGAATTTCCTGATTATGGTTACCTTTCTTTTTTAGTGTCGGATGAATCATTTTTGTTAATATTCAACTCTCTTTCCTGTATAGTATATACATTTTTATGTATCATCACCACATGCAAAGCTTTGAACTGTTAACTAAAAAGAAGCTAATAGCTTTTTCGTATATAAATGGAAGTGTATTTATACTTGTTCATATAAAAATGTCAACATGTATGCATTAACTTATATAAATTTTAAAGAAATTTTAATAATGTTCCTAATATTTTACGATACCATCATCAGAAATTAAAGAGATAAATTAGTTTATAATAGTGACAATAACAAGTATAAGTTGTGAAGAATGATAATATCGGTAGTGTTTTAGATAATATACATTCCTAATACAAAACCAGGAATAAAATAATTATTAAGTAATTTTATTTACAAAAACTAATAAAGAATTGGTTTTGTTACTCTATTTTGTTGAAATTAAATTTGTTTAGATTATCTTATTTTTTTAAATTAGCATTGGGCCTTATAGACATACAGCCATAGAGAAATACTTTGCTAATTATATAATTAAATATTAACTATGCTAAACTCATTTCTTATTTAATATTTTTGTAATATTTTCCTATTTAATACTTTCTTCTATTAAATTTCTTCTTTCCATTACTTTTCGTTTATATTTTACATTTTGAACTTCATGAGGCATATTTCATTTTTAATCATCCCTTTCAAGTATATTCTATTATTTCGATCATGTAAACTCTTAAGAGATTCTCCCAGTTTGTGTTAAGATAGTAAAGTTAACTATTTGTTGAGTACTTTTCGCTTCAAAAAATTATAAATAAATAATTTTAAAACAGATGAGCTGATAAAATCTTTAACTAAAGTTTACAATGTTCTGACTAACTTCGCTCCGTTTGAAAGCTCTTAAAACTTGTTTCATCCAATATTAACTATAATAGCTTATTCCACTGGATTAACTAATTAATGTAATTAGCATGAATTATTCATTAATTGAATACTTATTTTAGATGAAGTTTTAAAAAACTTGTAAGCAGAAGATAAATTATGTTTATAAATTGAATAAATAAGCTTCATTTCTCTTTGTTTCTTGAAACCGAACTTTTTTAGCTAAAATACTTATTGCAATGAACTAAAATAGTAATATATAATGTGTATTTATATATTTTATATATTTTACAAGTATGTACAAAGTTTTTTAAGATTTTAAGGTTCCCTTTTTAAGGGTTTTAAGGTCCCCTGATCGGAAAAAATAGTTTAAAAAAAATGTATGTCTGTGGACTGGCCCAAATCACTGAACCGATTTTGACGAAAATTGGCATACATGTTCAAAAAAAAAAAAAAAAATACCCCGAGGCAAAATCGAGAAATGAATTTCAATTTTGAGGGCGCTAACCCCCAAAAACTCTGGAAAGCGTGATCTAAAAAGTTAATTTAATACATCAGGGAACGATTTTGGTCTCGTGTCTGTCGACCTGTCCATTTACATTTTTGCGAACGTCCATATTTTTAAATCTACTTGCTGATATTGACGAAATTTCATCTGATAGCCAAGTTATTTGCGCAATCAGCTCTTTATCTCACATATTTTGAAATCTGTCATTCTCCTTTATTTTATACTTGTTTGTCCATCAGAGAGTTCTATGTGTCTCACTAAAATGTCTTGGCAAACATTCTTTTTCCATAATTGGTGCATTTAGCTCATTGAACTTTATTCAATAAAAAAAAATAATACCGAAATAGAATATATCTGTCGCAGTTCTAAGTTTTCAGTTTAATTTGAAACTTTCTTCCTATTGCATAATATTCAAACAACACATACTATTTACGTTGAATGTAATTCGTCTTTTATAAAAATTAAAAATATATAAACTCATTTTAAATAAATGTAAAGTGACACGAAAATTCAAAATAAATAATACCATACAGCGAGGGAAGAGTAAAAATTTAGCAACAATTAAACTAGAATTTCCAATACTTCCTGATCTTAATAACCTTTCGAGCATCAAGATAAACTTACCTGTTAATTACTAATGATAATGATTAAGCTATTAGAAGAAAAAAATCAATTTTAACCTCAATTTTTTATATTTTATCAGAAAAAGTGAGATAGGGTTAGGGCTCAATAAAAATAATAGTATAAAGCTTTTAAAACCTGCGTATGAAACTCAATTTAAATAATTGTATAGAGTCTCAATTCTATGGTCCATTATTGTTTTGACACTTTATATACATATATAATAATATCCATTGCGTGCAGTCGATGATATAAATTAAATAGAAATTGAGGAAGTTAGGTAATTGTATGTCTGAAAAGAAAAAAATGCTAACATTATAACAATTGGGTAATCAATCAAATTGAAATATTAAATAATTGCTAATTCAATTACTCATGTTAGTTCTCTATGAATAAAGTAAACAAATCAATGAAATTGAATACTCCAATTTAGATAATTTATGAACTAATATTGAGGTTAGTAGTCTAATTAAGAATTAAATAAATAAGAAATAAGTCTTTCTTCTATAACTTTCATAATGTGAGAGTACATTAAATATATCATTAAAATAGCACAATTAGAATAAAAATTAAAATAAGGAAATCGTCAAAAGCAAAATATAAAAACCACCTCATTTAGTTTTTGATGTGTCTTTAGTTGCCAAAAGACTGAAGATAAAAACTTTGTTGATGTTATTTCTTAAATTAGACTGCAGCTATATACATTATATAATTATTCAAGTGATTTTTATCATTTAAAAAGTAATAACGCTCTTATTTCTGCTCTTATGGAGATCATCTTATATAAATAAAAAAGAATAATTTTTTCATGGAAGATAATACTTTTTTTTTTGTCAAAGCAACTTTCAGCTTTTATAAAGCCATCATCAGTGCCGATTTCGGGAGTTTAAATGTTACATTATAAAACAGACTGTCAATTGGAGTGGCACATAGCTTCCTCGCATCCTATCTACGTACTTTATTGATTTTATGCGTTATAAGCTATTATTGTCTAATTGTTTCCCCTATTTTTTTTAATCTGTCAAAATTGTTTTGATTTTTTACACGAATTAAAGTAGAAATTTAGCAAAAGCTAATGAGCTCTGAGAGTTCAAATTAATCTGGGGTTTATACAAGTTTCATTTAAATCAGAGTGAATAAGTACTTTTGAAACTATAGGTGTAAATAAATGTATGTTTGTGCCAATGTGGAAGACAAATAAACGAAATCGATAAATAAAATAAAATCAGAAGGTTGAAACTTATAATATGGGACCAACTATGGGCAAATTATGGCCTACCACCCAAATTTCATTAAAATTAGACGTGTAGTTTTTAAGATATTTTGCTTCGCAAAAATTGAACGACAGACAGACACGGAACCAAAACTGTTCCCTCATGTCTGAAACGGATTTCTGTCTTGGAAGTTTTGAAATCGGTGGCCTAAAAATTTGTTTGTTCTCCAGAAAGGTCACATAGCTTCTGATACCTTTGGTAAGCTCGGAAGCAAAATATGTTGTGGGATAGTTATATGATGTCGAAGACTAACCAAAGACTCCAAAATAGGCACTGATGATTTGTTAAATGAACAAGTATTATCTACCGTGGAGAGACTGTTTCATTGTATTTGTTTTTATAATTTAAGTGTATTATATTAAGGTATTATGTGATCAATTAATTGTTTTTCTGGGATTTTAAAACTTTTGCTTACCTACGTTAATTACGTTACTTAGTTATGTTTAACTTCTCCAAGGTTTTAATTAGTATTTCTTCCCACAATTTATTTGTGGACTCCTGACAATTTTTGATTTGTGAGTAAATCGTAATATTTTTTAGAATATAGATGTTATGTTGATGTTTTGAAGTGATTCCTGGCTTTTATATTTTACAGTGGAATAGTGGTACTAATTTATTGAAATTTTAACTCTTACGGGTTTAAAAATGTGTGACTTGATCATGGGGTGATTAAGTTTTCCTTAAAACTTTAAAACTCTCTTGAAACTTTTGGAATATTCTTAGTACGGAAGTCCATTCCTAAAGAGGTAAGAAATGTAGATAAGGGAATGAGCGGATAATCTAGACACCTGAGAGCAGATTAAGTATGATACAACGCGGGAATACACCTAGTGTATATAATATTAAGACGTGCTAATACCTAGCTAACCGTGAGCTTATTAAAATATACTTAGGGACAAATCCCCCCCGATTCACTGGAAGAAAAAGCTTTTTGGGAAACTGTAAAGATTTTAAGAGTTGGGTAAAATTCCTTTAGAATTTTCCCCCATATTAGTTTGTAACAGCTAAACATTGGAGAATATTACCTTATAACTGTTTAGAACGTGTTAAAATGGAGGAAGTAGCACTTCTTGAATATTGTGCTCAGACTTCGCACCAACTTAAACCAAGTTTCCTTTTAAGATACTTAATGTAATTAGTTTATATGGGTTTTACCCGTTGATGCTTTCATTTCACGGTGTAAAGTTTCGACTTTAGCCCCCTTCCCCCCTCCCCCCAATTCTTGTTCGGAAGGTTTTGAAACACAATACAAGTACGGAATAAGAAATAATGTTCCGCTTTGGACACAGTGTGTGTATGAGAGTTGTCTTCAAATCGGCTTTTCCGTGTGATCAACTTTAAGTTACAAAGAAGAATTTTTCTTTAAACCTCCATATTTTAATACTGTTGAATAGTTTTACTTAATATTATATATGTCATTGGAATTTATCATTCTTGATTTCTTCGTGACCAAATTATTGGATCACTTGTATTTGTTTGTACAGATTTTCGGTTAAAAAACTTTCTTGTACGATAGTGATTCTACAATGGAATTCTACAATGCATTAAACCTCCATATTTAACACAGTTGAACAGTTTTACTTAATATTGTCATTCGAATTTATCAATCTTGATTCTTTCATGACCAAATTATTGGATCACTACTATATTTGCCTTGTGCAGATTTTCAGTTCAAAAACTTTCTCGTTCAATATGATACTATATTGGAATCTCATATCTCATTTTAATTAATTTATTAATTATACATATTTATATAGTGTTAATCAGGTTGTTAACGTTTCGGTTTTGATTTCAGTAGTAACAAATTTATTTTTCGGAAACTAGATTTTTCACAGGAAAACGATCTATATGGTTTAAAGTCGTATTTAAATAGCTGAAATGTTAAAAATGTTTATTCCAAAACTTCAAAATATTTAAGAGCAAATGATCTGTGTTAATTATACACTTCTGGATTTAACCGCTTCTAATAAAGCGTTTAATGCCGGCCATACACGTTGCTATACCTGTCACTGTAAGGTTAGTACAGGTGAACCGCTTCGTATGTGCTATCATAATAAATGTGCTATCAGTAATGTCATATTTTGATAGCACACACGTTCCAGTTCACCTGTACAGGTTACCTGTGCAGATGAACCGGGTCGTGTGTGCTGCCATGACTGTGCAGTTTTGTCATATTTTGATAGCACACATGCTCCGGTTTAACTGTACAGGTACCACCACAGGTGAACCGGGACGTGTTAGCTATAATAAATGTGCAGTTTTGTCATATTTTGATAGCACATATGCTCCGGTTTAACTGTACAGGTTACCACTACAGGTGAACCGGGACGTGTGAGCTATAATCAATGTGCAGTTTTGTCATATTTTGATAGCTCATACGTTCCATTTTACCTGAAAATGAAAAGGTTACTTGTACAGTTTTACCTGTCTAACTAAGGTATACCGCAACGTATATGGCCGGTGTAATGTGTGATTTTCTTCCATTATCGTGAAGAGTATGCTGAGAAAAAATTGATAAATTTGTTTAATATCCAGAATTATTTCTTCTCCTTTAATTTGTCATAAAAAAGTAGTTATTATGTTCTTTGATTTATTTCACATTTAATTAAAAAATATCTTTATTGAAGTGTGATAAAATAAGGGAATAATTAAAAGCAAGAGTACAGTTTTAAATGTACAGTTCTATTTACAAGTTTATAACAAAGGACTTACAATATATAAACTATACTTCTAGCTTGCTTATTTTACCTTCGTTTTCCATCTATAGTGGTTGTTGAGTGTTATTCTGTTTTTATTAAATAAATAGGTAGGTTTCTTACATTATACATTATTCATGGGTTGATGCTATGAAAAGAAATTAGGTAGATTTCCTGAAGGAAGCCCACTTCCTCTCCTCAGATCCGAGATAATTGTACGAAGTATTCTTTACCCCAAGACAAGTAGTTGTTCTTCACAGCCTGTAAACAAATTAATATTAATACAACTATACAAGTGTTTTGAACTTGACTTTGAGTTTCACTTATAAAGTCTAGTAAAAGCAAAGAAATATTTTTATGTTAATATTTTATACCGTTAGATGAAAAATTAACATTTTTATAAAGATAGTATACAAGGAATTTTTAATTTTTTTTTTTTTTAAAAAAGAAAAAGGATTTAGCTTGATTACATAGAGCAGTGTTTTAAGTATAAAATAATCTGATTTTTAGCCCCTATCTTTTTTAGTTAAGTAAATATAATTGCACTTTAATATTATTTAATTATACTAAAATTGGTGATTTAATTTTCTTGAACTCTAATAAAATATTTTGGTGGCATAATTCATTTCATCAGAACTTTATGCCCATTTTTATGGAAAGTAGTGTAGCAAAAAGAATGATATATTTAATTGACAAACGATACCATATAAAATGGTATTTATTGGACATTTCAGAGGCGTCTATTTTAAGGATGAATGGTTTTTTTTTATCATTTAAAAATAAACACGTTTTTAATTCGATCATAAATAGAATCCCAATCTTGAATCTTGAACCATATTTTCAGTTCACTTATTTTTTGTCACTCATAACTGTATTGGTTTCCCTTCGAATCAAATGAAACCTAACTAATTCTTGGATTTTTCTTTTTATTTATTTATTTTTTTTATCTTCATTATAAAACAGTTACAATAATTAAATGTACTTAATATTTATTGTTTTAGAATAAAGAGAATTAGCTTTATTAAAGTATTCATTGATATGAATAAAACTAACTACATTGAATAAACTATTAATTAGCATATACGTATGATAAATACGCAAAGGTAGTGAAGAACTAATACCTTACATGAATATACTTCTTTAACCAAATACAAATACACACTTTGTTTATTTCTGTCTGATTATACATTAACACAAATAAACATCTATTGCTTATGTCATTTATGTATTTTAATAATTTGTATTAAGATTTATTTCATTTAAATTCCACAGGTTACTTATTTAGTGGCGCACAGTATCGTGCTTGAATATTTTTTTCTTTAATAATAATTCTTGCGGTGATGCATTTTCAACGCTAGTTGCAAATACATTTAATTTTAGTAACTGTTTTTTATTAACATATAGATTTCATCGATATAAAAAAATAAAATTAATCTTGTTTTTGTGCCGTCGTAAAAAAAGTTCATATAATTTGAAGTTAAGTTTAGTTTTAAGTTCATATTAATTAGAATTCAATTTTTAATGTCAGCAATGCATGAATTAATGACAGGTTCTGAAAATAAAATGTAAAATTCGAAGTGCTAAAAGAGACTTCCGATGACTTCAATAACATCGGAATTATTGGGATCTGGTTATGTATTTTACTTTGAGAATTTTTCGGGTTTTTTTCCTCAAATTGTTTGTTCTTCATCAATTTTATGTTTTTTTGAAAGTTAATATGTCTGAAATATAAAAATAGAATTTTTAATTTCAGCGCTGTTATTTTCATATACTGCCTCAGTTCCATATGTGTATAACCGAAATATGTGTATTTAAAAAAAGATGTTTCATATTTGATGATTTTTACCTTTAAAGTGTTTTATATCTGTAACCTTAATAATTATCTGAATTTTACATACAAGTAAAAGATATTTGTAGAAATTTGATATCTTCAAAAAAAAAAATTGATTCCTAATAACAAAATTTATTTTTAGCTCTCATATTTATTTATCAGATTATTGACGATTGTCGATTAGAAAATTTAAATGAAATTATTATAATAATTAA
>KZ651304.1:244597-256601 GCA_001010745.2 Gerris buenoi | reverse complement strand
CGCAAAAAAGTTCAATATATTTTTCCAGAGATTTATATAATGAGTTATTGTGAAAAACATTCAATTGTACTGATTCCCGCGTGTCCTGATAACTGATTCTAATTAAGTTATCGATTGATGATAAAATAATAAAAAAAAAAAATTAAAACAGATCAGCTGATAAGAATGTAAAATTAAATTACATCGACAAGTGTGTACGAGATTATATCGAAATGCCCTTACTTTATCTGCTATACTTTAGAAAAATCATAAAGTAGGATATATTTTTTTTTTGTTTTTATTTATTAAAATAATATCATATTATTTATATTAAAAAACTAGTTTCCTTTAATCTGTAACATTATTATTATTTTTTTTTTTTTTACATTATACCGCTTTAACTGCTCTAGGGTTATTAGCGGTAACATTATTATTTGTAATATACAAAAAAAAGTTTTGTTTGTCATAAGGAAGGTGCTATATCGTTTAGTAAATGCTAATATAAAATAAATTTTTTATTTAAATGTAATAGACTCTGCTATCGAAGTCTAACCTCTTAAACAAAATATTTTATAGTTTAAGTGTAAATGTATGTAATATTATGTATGTAATATTAATGTATTAATATTATGTATGTAATATTAATGTATGTAATATTAATGTATTAACATTATGTATTATTAAGTTGTTTTTTCTTCTTCCGTAAAACACAGAAAATATTAAAACCTTCTCTACCTGAAAGATAATTATAGTATTTTTTGGTGCATTAAGTATTCACCCTTCAAAATAAACAAAGAAGGGTGAAAGTAATTTTTTTTTTAAATTAACTTTGATTTCAAAATCAAATCCAAATTTATCAAACTTTATAAAGAAAGCTATATTTTATTAAAGGTTATGCATATTAAAAGAGAGAAAAAAAAATATTTTTATATTCTGAATTTTTTTTAAATACTATATTTTTTATTAAAGAAATTTCTCTCTCCTATTTCCCTCTTTCCCTTTTCGCCTTGTTTATTCGTTTTAATAAAAATAAATCAAATTAACAAATATGTTTACACAATTTTATATTGATTATTAACAAAAACGTTTCTAAATTTTATATTATCTTCTGTGGTTAAATGCTGGTGTTATGTGCTATGCTGTGTTAGTATAGTCATAGAGAAAAAATTGTACTAACTGCATATTATTTTTAAAGCATATTATTACTTGAAGTAACAGAACAAAGTAGAGGTAGACTAGGACAATCTAAGGATTAAGGGTACTTCTTTAGATTGTTACCCCCTTATGTTTTTTTACTATGAAAATTACTTTGACTAAATAACTATTATAGGGAAGGGATGTTTATTTCTATTTACATCGAGACAAAGGAATATCACACTTCTGTTTTCTTAAGGGGAGTAACAGTCTAAAGAAGAATATTCTGTACATTTTCTTTAGATTGTTACTTCTCTATGTTGTTTCTATAAGGGGAGTAACAGTCTAAAGAAGAATATTCTGTACATTTTCTTTAGATTGTTACTCCTCTATGTTGTTTCTATAAGGGGAGTAACAGTCTAAAGAAGAATATTCTGTACATTTTCTTTAGATTGTTACTCCTCTATGTTGTTTCTATAAGGGGAGTAACAATCTAAAGAAGTGCCGGACCAAGGAACCAAAGGGGGTTTAACAGCCCTAGTCTATCCCCACTTTTTATAGTTATTTAAAGCTTGTAAAATAATATGTAGTTAGTATAATTTTTTACTCTTATTGTGTTAACGCACTTAACACTGAAGAAATTATAAGTCGAAACACGTCTTTTATAAATGAATTTAAAATTGTGGTGACAATATTGTTGTATTCCTTTTTATTAACCACTCTAGTTGTAATTATGATAATTATGAAGTGGTACCACATCATCTCAATCAAAACAAACAATATATTTTTTTATGAAAATAAACTGCTCTTTTCGTACTCGGTAGACAAGTGTTTCTATACCTTTGTCTCATCGAAAATAATTTATATACATATTTTGTTTTGTTTTTATTATTCTCTGAATGTACAGAATCATTCAATTATGGATTAATAAAATATTCAACATTAACTAATTAGATACGAAATTTGATATTATCAGAGTTTTGCGAAAATATGTATAAGTTTAAGATCCAATTAAGAATATTTCGAACATCTTTTATGCCCCGCGCACGATCAATATTAATGTCAATATTACTAAAAATACTATTCAAATAACAAATTTTCATCAATACTGTTTTTTTTATATAAATACACATCATTTCTGCAAACGATCAATAGTATTGACAAAACTTTTGTATATTAACAATACTATTGACCGTGTGCAGGCTGCTTTAAAGTGAATTTCAATATTATTGTCAATATTATTGAAGCCTTTATAATGCCAATATGCAATTTAATAACACATTTTCATCAATACTGTTTTTTTTATATCAATACAAATCATTTCCGCACACGGTCAATAGAATTGACAATACATTTACTTATACTTTTTTTGTATATGGACAATACTACTTTCTGTGTGCAGGCTGCTTTAAAGTGAATTTCAATATTTTTGAAGCCTTAATACTGTCAATATGCAATATGCAATTTAATAACAAATTTTCATTAATTTAATAACTAATAATTGACTATTAATACACCCTTATAAATTATATGAAGATGATAATTTGATTGTAGAGGTGTAAGGATAATAATTTGTAGATCAAATATACATTCCGAGACGTTTCGACTTTATTTTAAAGTCATCTTCAGTCATTTCATTACAAACTTTTCCAATAAGACAGCTCGTAGTCGGTATAACAATTTATAAATGTGTCTCCATTGGAGAGAGTCAAATTAAGGTTTTCCTCAGTCATTACAATATAAAATTGTAATCAGTTCAAATATTTAAAAAAAAAATTTAAAATATTAACATGGACGATACTAACAATTAATAATAAATGAAATAAATAATGTGACTGTAACAGTGAATTGTTATGCCGACTACGAGCTGAAGTCTTATTGGAAAAGTTTGTAATGAAATGACTGAAGATGACTTTAAAATAAAGTCGAAACGTCTCGGAATGTATATTTGATCTACAAATTATTATCCTTACACCTCTACAGCCATCAAATTATCATCTTCAACAAATTTTCATCAATACTGTTTTTTTATATCAATATACCATCTTTGCACACGGTCAATAGTATTGACAATACTTTTATAGATTGACAATACTATTGACCGTGTGCGGCTTAAGACAATTTGTTTAGTGAATCATCTCTATTCTGTTGCTATTACTATTAAATTATACGTATATTTTCTTTACGATGATTTGCTAATTTAGGACAGCCACTTGCAATCTATTGTTTGATAATTTAGTGAAGCGATGTTTGGATATTGTTTTTTGATACTATGGGTGGAAGTTTGGGTCGGTACCGGGGACCGATGTAGTGTACTATGTACTATGTACTATGAAGCAGAGAGAGGGCACCTTATTTAGCCAAGCTGGCCGTTGTTTCCTATCTGTTGAGCAAGCCACGAGATGCTGGCCCCCTCAACCTCCTTGACCGAATTACCTCACTGCTCGCTGCTCAACGCTTTCGCAATCATCCTCGCTCCACCACCCAGACCATAATACTTTTCCTCTTGATTTATCCTCGCGAAAAGTCATATTTGTTTCTCCTCCTATAACCTCTTTCCTCCCCCTATTTCCTCTACTACTATTAATATTATATTTCTACGCTTTGACCCAGATCTCCTTTTGTAAATCATTTCTCTCTCACACACACACCAGTTCTCGTGATCAAATGCGTATCTACGATCATTTTCAATGCAAGTATACTTCGGACTAAAACTAAAGTCCGGTATTCGCTATCTCCACCAACAATCAACGACAAAGACTTATGTTTTTCAAAACTGACCTTGATGGTCACTTTTGAAAATGACTAATTTTAGTTTCTCATGATCTATAATAGAGAGATGGCAACTGTTGCACTTATTTCCTAATTACATTCGTGACTACAGCTTAACAGTTCATTCTAAAGATCATAAATACGTTGTTTAATGTTATAACCAAAATCCATTTACCCTATTTAGTAAAATTATTTTCAATTTTAATAATTGACATTATAAAATTAGATAAATGTGAAGTCAAAACTATAATTTTAAGATAGATTAATAAATATAATTAAGTAAAGCAAACAAATAATAATCTTGTTTATTTTTTTTTTTTTTTTTTTAACCATAAGCGATCAATGAAAAGATTATTTTTTACTACGTTTTTATTAGCTTGCTTTCTTGTTTGTTTGTCCAGTACAAATCTTGCAATCGATTTTTAACTAACTTCCCGAGTAGCTAGACATTTGAAACTTATAGAATAGCTCAGAACAATTCATTATTTTATTACTTTTAGCCATCTTTCAGCAGAATTTAATTCGTTTTCAGCAAATTTTGCTATATGGAAAGTTAGTTCGGAAAAAATCCGCAAGTTAGTTATATTTGTTTTGACATGTTCCATATTTATAATTTACCATCTTTATTTTAACAGGTTTCAAATTAATGATAGATATATGACAGAAAATTTAAAAACGTAGTATATAAAAAGTTCTTTTTATCGTGCAATTATTTTTATTAAATTTGAATTGCTAAATTCATCTTTTTATTAGCCACAGAAGGAGGGAAGAATTAATCTCGCATGCAAAACAAAGCCTAATACTGTTAGACATTTATTTTTAAATATACTTTAATTGCTAGATCAAATATTTGATTTAATTTATAGCATTTAAGGCTAAATATAAAAATGCGTTGCAAAACGTGTCGTTTTTTTTTTTTATAAAAACACTATTAGTGCTTTTAAATTATTGATAAGATTTTATTAGTTCTTTTTTATGACAATACTCAATGATTTTTTGTGACAAACTTTATTAATGATTATTGTAATAATTTTTTATTAGGAATAATAATTGTCTTTATTTTTGACACTATCCAACCCTGCATGATCTATAGTCTATAACAATATACTTTTTCACAATCTTCAAATCAACATCGTTTTCTAATGCTAGGATTCTACTATCTGTTCGTTTATTCAATTAATGATTATTACTGTATTTTTGAAATTTGTAGTATTGTAGATATTATTATGGACTAAAATTAAAATTATGTTAATTTTTTTTTTTTGTGGTTTCCTTATACAATCTAATAATTCTGAAGCTTTGTTATAAATTGGAAGAATGTGAGATTTCCTATAAGAAATTTAAGTTTGTCGATTGTTGAGGAAATGTTTATTTGCCTCGTTGGGTTTTTCAATAGTTTCCCATCGTACATATCGAAAGATATATTACTATCAACAAGCTAGTCAATCTCACAGAAATAGTGGAAATCAGTTAAAATTTGTATTGTTTCCTTTATTTTCGCTTTGGTTTGTGTATACGGTGTTTAATATCACACACTGTTTACACTTCCTGTCTATCTAAGCGTGCCTTGCGATGTGTAATGTGTAATGTGTGTGTAAGGGGGTTTCCGAAAATTAGAAGAAGAAAATTAAATTTAGAGCTACGATGCCCTTGAGAGAGTAATGTCATAGGCCCCATGCCGAGCCCACACTCTGAATAGACTTCGAGCTTCCCTAAACTTGCCTTTATTTCTGACTCTATCCAGCCCCCCAATCCCCTATAACAATATACGTTTTCACTATCTTCAAATTCTATTTCGTTCTCAACATTGTTTTCTTGTGCTATGATACTACTATCTATGTTGTGAAGTTATTCTTTTTTTTACCAATTACATACGGTTCAAATTAATCTAGGATCTAGGGCTAGCTGAGGGTCACTTTCAATGAACTATAAAAGTTTCATACAAATCAGATACGTACTTTTAAAGCTATAGATGTAAATTAATGTATGTTTGTGCGCATGTGGAAGTCCAACAAGAGCGAAGAAGGTTGAAACTTATATGATTCAACAATGAGCTAATTATTACCTACCATCCAAATTTCAAGAAAGAGCGTGTAGTTTTATATGTTGGTTTGCAAAAATTCGACAGACCAACAAATAGACACCAAAGTGTTCCCTGATGTCTGAAACGGATTTCTGTCTTGGAATTTTTGAAGTCGGAGACCTAAAAATGTTTCGTTCTTCATAACAATCACTTCAAAAACAAGATGAAATCACATAAATGTCTATATTGTTATATTATGTGACATTAATTTTTATCTAATTAGTTACTCAGGAAATGTCTTTGGTTAATTGCAATCTTAGGAACAGTAATAAGCAATAACAATTAAGTTCACATCGTGTGGACTTTCATTGATTTTTTATAGCATTGTTAAGAAAAGAAGGGTTTTGTTACACTCAGGTTGGCCAACTTATTTTAGGGAAAAAGTAAAACCGTTAGGAGGTTAACCAGTGACATTTTTGTTTGTCTGGTTGTCGACCTTCGATTCTTCCAAATCTCGAGCTTTTATTGGCTCCCAACTCTAAATATTTGAATCTCCCCCACTTTCATCAAAACTCTTATTTCTTAACAATACTGTTTCTGTAAATGTGAATGAAATAAATAAATGACAAGTATGTCGCAGTAGCAGGTGGAATGTTGTTGAAGCACTTGCTTCTTACAAACACGGTTTTGGTTTCAACCGTTTTTACCAGTCGCTTCGCTTCGTTGAGCTATATTAAAAGGCCGAGACGCAGGAAGTCTTTTTAAAGCCTTGGCGAGAAGAATTCTCAAGCCGTTCTACTATTTAGGAAACTCCTTAACCTTCTAATTGCCGAGTTGCTACGAATTAAGGGAAGTCGGCGTCCGTTTCCTTCGAACCGGGGGGTTCTTCATCGTGAAGATAAAGGAAGGACGTCCGTGTGTTTCCTTCAGACGTTGGGACATTCGAGTCCCACACATGGCGGCCACCTGACTTACGATGCCGGACATTGGGCTTCCCCTAGCCGCCTTCCTTCCTCGAGACAAAAAAAACTGACTTAATGTTTCACCTGCTCATCTTCCTAAATACCTGCTACAGTTCCTCAGTCCTTAGCGAAACTTTTTTTTTTTATAAAAATAAAACGAAAGAAACCTGCGCCTGTGTAAATACCAAGTACCCGCATCCAATTCTAGGCTTTGAATTAAAGCAGAAATTTATAAAATAAATATTCGAAATGTATATAAAACAGGTGTTTAGAAGCTGGACCATTACATGGCGGGTCGGTCGTGGCCGTGACACTGAAAGCTATTTATAGCGGACTTGTCGTCGCTCCATGCTTCACTTTCTCACACCTTTATACGCGGCGACGATTCTCTTAAAATAATCTTCTACTAGGTAGTCTCATTGTACTCTATAATTAGACAATCGAAATAACGGAACCAAAATTAACCCGGAGAGTACGAGTACGGTTGTTTATAAAGGACATTCCCCAGCTCTAATTGTCAAACCCCGCTTATAATTTGTTTCCAATGGAACGTAATTAATGGCTTCGAGAAATATAGAATACGTCTGGGTCTGGGTTAAATAGAATTAACCCGATCTACTTTTATACTTCTGTTTAAATCTTATAATAATTTACTGAGAGACAATGTTTTGCTGTAAAGCCCTAGTTGACGTGCACGTAAGCGGACGTTTATATTTTGTTCCTCTCGTCGATAAATCATTCTAATTATCAAGGAAAAGCCTTTAGATAAAAACATTTTTTTCAACGTGATTTTTTTCGCGGTAGGTTATTGTTGTAAACAGTTACTGTACATTCTTGACGCACAGTCTACACACTATATTTATTATGTTGAATCATGTTAGTCTCTTTTTTATACTCTTGATATTCGTAGCTCATCCATAATAGCTTTGCCGTTAAAAGATGAACACAACAAAACCACTTGTGTAAAAATATAAGCCTCGCGTGAAACGTTGTGAGGTCATTGGTTTGGCTTATTGTTTTACTCTAGTATTTTTGTTGGGATTTGACTTCTTTTCGTAAGTTATTTTCGTTTCGTAGCCTCTTGTTCTTTTTGATATGTGCATTATTATAAGAAGAGATAGAAAATATAAGGAAATGACTTAATAGAGAATAATTATCATTGCTTAAAAGAAAGGGTTTGAAACCAAAAGACAAAGTAGCAATGTATGTAACACGTGGGGTGTTCTAATTGAACTAAAAAATTATTTGGTGTACGTGTACGGACGAGCGGGAAGATTATGTTTACAATATTCAAGCAAAATACCTAATAAGATTGAACTACTATTGTTTAAAAAATCTCTACTTGTAACGTAAGTTATGTTTTTCTAATTTTTAAAAGTATTTTGGATGTACAGTTTTTTATTGGTATGGAAATGACCAAATAGCCAGATTTATGCGGATTTTAAAAGGAGTTAAAAGTATAAAAAGGATTTTAAAGTAGTTTTTAAATTCCATGTTTGAATCGGATGGATTCAGTTAAAGAAATTGTGCTGCATATGCTAGAAATAATCGAATAAGAAGAAATTATCTAATAATAATATTCTGATCCTATAATTATTTCTTCAAATGCTGGGGAAAAAAATCAAATCGTCTTTTTGATATTTGAGTTTCATTTAAATACTGACAAAAGTTGAACATTCGCAACCTCCAAATAGGAATGAAGGCGTTTCAGTAATGCTAGTGTCAGTGGCTGCTTTGAGAGAAGGCGTAGGATGGCGAAGCCGGGGTTTAAAGGCTAAGTATCAAGGCATCAGGAAATCTTTCAGCCCACCCACTGAATTCCGGGCAATGCCCCTTGTTAACGCCAATATCCAGTAAACCTTGAATTTAACGAAGAATAAATTCTGCCTTTTGCACCCTGTCAAGAAAGTCTCATTAGTGGCGTTATGTTTCTTTTTAAAATGATTATTCTCTTTCTTTGTCACTCCTGAAGCCAACAGTTGTCGAGTTTGTTTTGTTTCCTAGACCCTAAAAATGAAGACAGGGTTGTCGTTAGCGCAATTTATGGCTTCCAGAAGTTGCAAAAGCGAGCCCTGACATTTAAAATCACCATATCCGGAGCTGTTTGCCACATTATAAGAAGGCGCTAGCGTATAATAAAGTACTAGAAAGATTACCTTATTTCCTGTAAATTATTCGAAATGTTTGGTATTCCGTGCAACATGAATGCACGATGTTCCTTTTACGTGATCTGCTTCTAAGCATCATTATTAATTTTTTTTGTGTTCATTAATATTTGTCAGGTACTTCTTCAGATTGTTACTCCCCTATGCTTTAAAATATTAATATCTATTAAGACAAAGCGATATTTAGTGCATTGTACTTTTGGACAAAGGAATATCACACTTCTGTTTTTATAAGGGGACTAACAGTCTAAAGAAGAACATTCCGTACAGCTTCTTTAGATTGTCACTCCCCTCTGTTTTCTTTATAAGGGGAGTAACAATCTAAAGAAGTGCCATTTGTCAAAGGCGATGCCACATATTTATTAATTTAAAAGACCAGACTTTTCATTATTCGAAGGAATAGTCGCAGATGAAGAAGTCCAGTTTTAAAATGCCACTTCTTAATTCTTTATCTCTATTATCTCTTATCGCAACAAAAATCTATATAAACTGTTAATATATTTGTTACTTATTATCAGATGTTGGCCGCTACCTACCAGTATGAGGTCTTCCAAAATTCAATGGTTTTTAAAATTGTGTTATTTTTATTTGATCAGGAATAAATTACAGAATATGCAGAGCTATATCATCCTTTCCTGTAACAAATAAAAAAATAAAATGTACAAATTATTTTTGCTATAGAATTATATTTATTTATTTAAAAAAACATCAAATTTACAAACCTTTCACTTATAATCACTTTGTCTTAAACACCAGTTTGATAATATTTTATATGCATTTGAATATTAATGAATTTATTTAGGTCAGTTGATTAAAGTAAAAAAAAAAAATAATAAAATAACCGGTGGTCATTATTTAAAAAAAGAAAAAAAAAACGATTTCTATATCCTATTTTAATCAGATAGTGGTCTCGACCGGTCGAGATTCGATTGGTAACATCCTGAGAAGTGCTAACTTACTATCCACATCTGCCAAAGACTTGGCAATATAGGCGGCGTCTGAGAGAGAGATGGCTGGCCAAGGTGGTCAACCTGTAGGTCCAGTGAGGGAGCAAGCTCGGGAGATAACCTTGCCGCTACATCAGGGAAAGTAGATCGCGTAGTGCCATTGATTATTGGGTTTCATAATCCTGAGCCCCACCTGAGTAAAACGACACCCTTTCTAATGCCTCAATCTGTTTTTTTCATCCGCACACCTCTTATTACAAGATTGCTTCTTTTTTTCATAAAAAGTAGGCTAAATAAAGAAGAAGATTGCTCACTAAAGACTCTCTCTTGAAGACCATTATCATAATAATTCTATTGATCGTTAAGTCTTTATAAATTCAGACTTTGTTGTATTGATGTTTATATACTCCTACTGCTGCCAAACTATGCATAGCCTTGAATCCACCTCACGCACGTAACATTGCGTATGTGCCTTTCAATCCGCAAATGTGTTACAGATAATGGGCGCTTATTGGAAATGAACAAACTACGTAGAATAATAAACTTTGTGTGTTATCCATTTATGCTATAAATTTGTGCAATGCAGTCTGCTCGGAATATTGAGCTGAGCGTGCATTTTTAATCTTAAACAATAAAATTTTTACTTACAGCTGAAATCGGATGAAAAATAGTAATATTTCTAATTTTTAATTAAAATAAATCCTACCGGGGGTTTCCGCAAGCCGAGCGAATTTCCATTGGAAATTTGTAGTATTTGTATAATCGTAGTAGTTTGAGAGAAGTTTAAACTGCACAACATTGAACTACAAATTTCCAATGGAAATTCGCTCGGCTTGCGGAAACCCGCGGTAGGATTTATTTTATATATTTGCTGACTCACCAGGAGGGGTTAATAGAGGGTCATTTTCAATAGAGATCCTCGTCTCAACGAGCCTGATTTTTTGGTGCAATTTTCATTTTGATACGTCAATTTGTTCGAGAGCTATCGTGCTCACAAGAAATCCCAAAGTAACTGTTACTATTACTATTGTCAATATTATTAAAATATTATTCGAATCGCTATGGTAACTCATTTTTTGGATTAAGGACCTCAAAAAACATGAAGCGATACCTCATTTGTTTTTTTGTATTTTTTTTAAATCTTTGCTGACTCATCAGGAGGGGTAAATGACGTCATAATTATCCCATTTTCAACAGGGATCATCGTCTCAACGAGCTTCCCAAAAAATTATTTATATTACTATTGTCATTATTATTAAAAATATTATTCGAATCGCTATGGCAACTCATTTTTTGGATTGAGGAACCCAAATAACAAAAAAAGCGATACCTCATTTGATTTTTTGTATTTTTTAAAATATTTGCTGACTCATTAGGAGGGGTTAATGACGTCATAAATAGCCCATTTTTAGAGGGGATCCTCGTCTCAACCAGCTTGATTTTTCAGTGCAATTTTCATTTTGATAAGTCAATTTNAGACCGACAGACAGACACGGAACCAAAAATGTTCCCTGATGTCTGAAACGGATTTCTGTCTTGGAATTTTTGAAATCGGAGACCTAAAATTTTTTCGTTCTTCGAAACGATCACATAGCTTTCGTTACCTTCGGTAAGCTCGGAAGCAAAATTGTGGTTACATACTATAACAATTAGAGTAAAGCCAGTGCAATATTTGCATAAAAACAATCAGCTGGTAGCTTCTGGTAATTATTCATTGTATTATTGAAATTACAAAACTAAATAATTGAATCTCTCCCTCATAAACACTGTTGTAAATTAGTAAACATCTAATTATTTCCCATTTTTATTAAATGGTTGAAAAACATTTGCTGGGTCGTAACTCAAGATTGTACAGCCTTAGTGATGTCGTAATTATTGGGTCTATTAAATAAAATAGTGAACATCTACTGCATGCGGGTACCTGCCATTAAATGGAAGCATTTTTTCTTTTATTTGATGGGAAAAAACAAACAGGCCAAAAAGTTTTAAAAAAATATAAATTTACATACAAAACAATATATA
>KZ651304.1:159887-219131 GCA_001010745.2 Gerris buenoi | reverse complement strand
ATTAGTCTATAACATGTATTATTATTGTATAAAAGCATCTATTAAACGAAAACTACTAAAAAACTAAAATTCCTACCAACTTGTATAATGTATAAAAAGCACCTCGTATAAATGAGTCTTAAATAGCTGAGTCGCGCGCAAGCTTCTGCTTTTGCGGCCAGCTAAACAATTTTAATGTATCTTCTGAAATTGTAATTGTAAACTAGTTTTAACATTTTTATGTATTGATACCATTGTAATTTGTACTAATAAATAAATAAATAAATAAATAAATAGAATATAACTACATATAATAATTTGAGAAGGGGTGTTAGAATACAAATTATTATTTAGTAACTTTAAATATTGTTATTTGTTATATGTCAATTCTATATGTCAAAATAAAATTCAGTCTGTTGTTCGCGTTTGACTTAAAATATAATAGTGTGTATTTATTCATTATCGTAAGATATATTAGGCCATAAGATATAAGTCTTAAACAAGTCAGACACCTTTTTTTAACGTTATCTCCTGGACTAATAGTATATACTGGGGTTATGAGAGTAATATAATATGTAGGGGAAGTATTAATTTTGATAGATAAAAACTGCAAATATTTTTTAATGTGTTATTTGGAATTAATATTCGTACTTGATCGAACTGTGTCAATTTTATTTACGAAGTTGTCCTTTTTTACTGCATGAACATGCGATGCCTAAGTAATAAATATTGACCTGTTTTGTGGCGTTAGTCGATTGAATTTTGTAATTAAAAGCGTAATTCTTGTTCTTATTTGTAACAATTTTTAAAAAAAAAAAAATTCAATACACGAAGGTTCGTTGCATCTTTTAATGCATAAGTGGTTCTTATTCTTATATTCTTTGAAGTAAATAATTTACTGTGTTACCTTGTGTTATCGTTTGTTTTCAGAATTCTCCACTCAATGTTCGTTTTCCTCCATTTTAGAATTTTGGGCCTAAATCTGAATCAATATAAAGAAAAAGATACGGTTGAATTAACGCACTATAATTGTGATTTCTTTTCATAGATGTTTGAGTTCAGTAGAATGTAAGATAACTGATTATGAAGCTGTTCTTTGGTTTACATTATGAATACCTGTCCGAATAACTGGCTGAATATTGTGAATACTGTTTCAATCTAACTGTACCATGAGTAAAACGGGAAAAGATCAGGTGTTTATGAAGAGTAGTGGAATTTAGTAAATAGCTGTGATTTATCGACTGTAATAGAGATGCTTGTTAAAGGATCTTCATGATCGTTGATCGTTGTTAAGGCGTACTGAAAGTCGATAGAAGCAGAGTTGGTCTCGCACTAGTTAACGCCGCGAGAAAATCGGGGCCGAACTCTTGCGACTAGAAAATCTGCTATTAGTCTCACCGCAGCTTTCCTCCTTTAACACGCGTAGCAGAAGCTGCACGCGTCGATATTCTCTCTTTTTCAAAAGTGGAAGCCTTCGCCATTCTCAGATAGAGGAAACGACGTCTTAATTTACCTTGGAAAAAATTATTGATTGATCATCGATCAAAAAAAAAAAAAAATAATTGCAAGACAAAAAGAACTGTTTATATACTACGGTTTTAAATTTTCTGTCATAAATCATAAATTTGAAATCTGTCAAAATGAAGATTGTAAACATGGGACATGTCAAAACAAATGAAATAACTTGCGGATTTGTTCCCGAATTAACTTTCCATACAGCACAATTTGCTGAAAACGAATTAAATTTTGCTGAAAGATGGCTAAAAGTATTAAAATAATGTATTGTCATCGTGTTCTGAGCTATTCTAAAAGTTTAAAATGTCTAGCTACTCGGGAAGTTGGTTAAAAATCGATTGCAAGATTTGTACCGGACAAACAAACAAACAAGAAAGCAAGCTAACAAAGACGCAGTAAAATACTGAAACATTACCATATGGTCAGCTTGGAGCTCTGATATCAAATTTTATAAATTTTAAAATTTCTATCGGCGAAATGTGGTACTAAAAATGAATAAAAGTGAATAAACAGTTCAAGTGTGTGCTAGTCAGCACACAGCGAGGGTCCGTAGACCACACTGTATAGTTTAAGTAGTACCCTATTGATGGTGTTTTTTCAAATGCTAAAAAGCTTACTTTGAACTATCCTATGGGTCTGATATTAAATTAAATTTTGCTGAAATATGTCTAAAAGTATAAAAAAAAAAATTATTGTCATCGTGTTCTGAGCTATTCTAAAAGTTTCAAATGTCTAGCTACTCAGGAAGTTAGTTAAAAATCGATTGCAAGGTTTGTACTGGACAAACAAACAAACAAGAAAGCAAGCTAATAAAAACGTAGTAAAAAAAAAAGAAGGAATTATGTATACAACTTAAATTCAAGTCCATTTCATAAACAGTGTAATATTGATCGTCATAATACAACATTATATCAACCGATCCTACATTTATAATTATTTTAAATAATATTCCTTCTCGTCATTTGGGTTGTTCTAGTCAAGTTGTACCTCTTTATTGGCTGATATTGCTTGAAGGCAACAGAATTGTCGATGGACCGGAAATTCCAAGCCTGCTTGTACTCGGGTCAAGGAAAAGAACAGGAGATTGTGAACCTTCCTTCCCATAATTAATAAATGTTAAAAGTTTTGCATTGAATAATTGTCCCCGTTTTGTTCTTTTCCTGTCTAAATACTTTTATAATTCAAAATATTATAAATTATAAGGCCATTTGCCTTTTGTTTTGAAGTAAGATTACTTTAAATGAGTCGATCTTCAAATAGAGTTTGTGACAAGCATTTGAGTCTTCGCTATCCTGTAGAGTTTTTATGCATTTATAATCGCAACTCCAAACTTATTAATTTGTTTTTAACGTATTTTACCACCCTAGTCCTAATACTCGTGTCAAATTGAAAATTGGATGAAACAATAAAAGGGAATTGTATTTTTCAGAATTTCATCTAATTGAAATTGTATTTATTTATTATTATTTTTTCTTGTACTGATAAATGCTTTTTAAAGAGATAATCATGCACGAGACTGTTGTTATAATATAATTTATTTTGTAACAAAAAAACAAAATAACAAATAAGTCTACACTAACTCTACCAATCATGTTTGAGACCGCTCCCTGGTTTTCTATTGGTTAATGAATAAACAATTTGTGGTGTTTTCTCAACATTTATCTATTATTTGGAAAGAAATGTTTACAAATGAATATCTATGAATATGAATCCTTGATATAACTTAAAACCCAAAACTTAAATTGGTTTTATGATATGAAGCACCTTTATTGAGTGGGATGTTTTAATTGAAGATTTTCCTGTAGACAAGCATGACATCTGCTTCGACCTGGTTTGACCCAAGAGAGATGAAATGTTTTTCATTGATAATTTCTTCCTGTATTACGTTGAAATGGTCCCAAACGTTGTGACGTTTGAAATGCATAAGAAAAATTAAATAGTATACATAGCTTGTTGCCTTTTCTTAATATACATTATTTTCCTTTATTTTCGAATTAACAATATACATACTTGGATTGGATTACAAGTTTACTATAATTTTCATTTTTCTATTAAGGAAAGTAAGATGAAGTTCTTGAATATTCCGAGAAATATAATTAAATTAAAATTTGTAATCCATTAGTTTTTAACTTAGTGAGGGTTTAAACAATATTAAATTCACAGCTTTGTTTAGAATGGATTCGACATGGAGATCAAGAAAAATTGCTAAATTCTCAATTAGGTTTTTTTTTACAATTTTCTTGTTACGACAAAACAATGTAGGGAAACTTTAGTTGCAGATTGAAATACGTTTTTACTGTTCCGCTTAAGTTGCGCTTTTTAGGGTTTCGAGGTCATCCTAGATACCCTTATGTTTTTGGTAGTTCGTCCGTCTGTCGCATTTTGGAGTATATCTCCCGACATACTGTAGTTATAGATTTGTAATTTGCTATACAAGTTAAACTTTTTCGTATTATTTATTAGTTTATTTTCTCAGCAACCAATACTTAAAAAGTTAGGGTTATCTATTCTAGTAAATAGACTGGCTAATATTAAATTCATCATTACAACAAAATATTTTATTTACTTAAATTAATCTCAGGAGTAAAGTTGATTAAGTTATTATCAAATATTTTTATATTTGGTACCTTTACGGTATCAATTTAATTAATTTCTACTAAGCATAAGATAAGTATTTGTAACAACTGATTAAAAATTCAAATTTCTATTTCATTTATCAGTCAGTCCCCTTCGTCCATGATCTAGCCATATCCCGATATAAATCCTTCCATTATTCTATATCCCAACATCCCAATCCTTTAATTCAGAACCTTTCATCACCATTCATTCCTGGAAATCCACCTCGACGTCTAAAGAGGCAGTGGCCACGTGATCTATTGAACAATGCTTAATGTCTTAAGTCTAAATATATATTGTATCAATTATTGCAATAATTCAAGCTAGTATCTGTGAGTACTGTTAATGGACAGTTTCTCACTTCAAGTCACTCAAGTCATTGTATAAACTCTTATCAAAATTGCTTATAACATGTAATATTATGTAGTTGCAATTTTCTAATAAATTAAAAAAAAAAAAAAATTTATCAGTCAATTTTTATTTTTAACTTTTTTAGAAATCTTAGATCAAATCCGGATCTGAATTAATTGATATTGTTTATTGTAAATTATCATCTTTTTCCCCATCTTTATAATAAAAAAAAGGGGGGAATGATTTTTTAAAAAAAGTAATTTTCGAAGGAAAATATTAAGTTAATCTTCGCAAATTTTATGCAAAATTTAAAATCTTTCTCCGAAGATTAGTAATTAGAGGCTACTAAAAAAAATGTATTCGGTTTATTGAATATCAAAGTTTTTACCTTTCTCTTCTGAAAAACGCGACAGTTTTTGGGATCTTGAGATTGAGGCGTAGATTTTTATATATATATTTTTTTCGAAAACGACGTTTAGTTTTCTAATTAATTGGTCAGGTGTCGTGAGTATCGGTTATAAAAGTTCGCCTCGGTATTGGTTGTAGTGTTTTTATTGAGGGTGTATTCAGTGAAAGCTTCGCAGTCAGGTACTACGGGGATCTGAGAGTTAGTATATAGGTCGAGGATATACGAGGCATAGCAGAAGCTGCCGCTCATGGCCCAGGCACATGATATGCATACTTTAATAGCATGCAGCTTATGTTCACACTTTAAACTCACTGACAATAACAATGCCTTATTAACAAACCCGACATTAATGTCATTTCAACAATCTTTCATCTGACATTCACTTCGTGAAAAAGTGCCATTAAGATTACAAATATATTTATATACTCTTTACGTGTAAATCATGTATACTTGTCTATTTTAAACTTCGATATGGTACACTCTTTACGTGTAAATCTTATTGCACTTCTACTTGTATGTTTTAAACTTCATTGCGCGTGTTTTTCCTTATACCCTATTTACCAGCAACAAACTTTACTTTACTAAATAAATTAGCCTTTTTCCGCGTCATATTACCCATATAGTTGTTTATATATCAATGTTTTTATTTCAAACGCCCTTAAATATCGAATATAAATTTGTAGAATTTAGAAATTAATTCCAGAGTTGTGTGCCAGAAATATTTTAGTGCACTATTAAGATTGTAACTTAATTTCTAAATAAGGAAACCAGTATTGGCACCAGTCTGCACCGGTTTTTCGTAATACTGGAATTTCTTAAGAAAGCTGCAATAAAAATAAATATAATTATCAATGATTTATTTTTTATCGAAAATAACTTAGTTTTTTTTTGTTTTTACCTGAGTATTCTATCCTTACAAAATGAATATATTTTATATTTAACTCAAAAGTTCGAATATTTATTAGAATGGTTAAATTGCTTTCGAGCGTACCGAACCGAAGGTATGTAATCGCTATGAATGTTAACATGTGAATGTTAACATGAATGTTACAATGTCAAACATTCTATGATAGAAATCTGTTTCAGACATTAGCGCAAATTTTTAGTATCGTGTTTGTCTGTCAGTCAGTCTGATAGGTCATATTAGCCCATTATTAGTCCCACATACGTTTTATCAATCAAATTTATTTACATAAATTTATTTTTAAAAAATTATCATTTGTTTTCTAAGAAATTTGGACAGCATGTCGCACGTAGCCTAGATGTCCCTATGTTATTGAAACCGTCTGCGCTCTTCAAATTTTGCTATAAAACTTTTTTTCGTGCAAAAAAAAAAAAAAAAAAAAAAAAAAAAAAAAAAAAAAAAAAAAAAAAAAAAAAATTGAAAAAAAAAATAGAAAAAAAAATGTGGCACCTAAAATATAAAGTAATAAGAATAAAGGAAGGTAATAATTTAAAATGGCCTTCCAATTAGTGTGGCACATAGCTACTTCGCATCCTAACACATATTGCTTTTAAAACCCAAATATTTTCTTCACTTTACAAGTTGCTGGGTCTTAAGGAAACTAATAAAAACGCACTCTTTAACGATATTTCGACCCCTCCTTGGGTCATTCTCAAGCTAGAAACAATATAAAAAATTATAAATAATCCAAATTACAATTATCAATAACCAAGGGAGACATACTGAGAAAAATACACCCCCGCACCGGGAATCGAACCACGGGACCTCCTATTAATCCGTACAGGTGCTCTTACCATCTGAGCTATACGGGAGAATGATTTTTCTCTTTCGTAACTGATACATATTCCCGAATCCAAGCTTTCAATCTTATTCTACAAATCTAGAGAGCCAAAAAAAAAAAATTAAAATAAATAAAAATAAATAAATTAAAAAATTAAAAATTAAATATCAAATATTTTCTAATTTGATTTCATCGTTTCTCTCTTTTGCTTACGAATAAATCTTTATAATATTTTGTGTATGAAATCTAATAATATTAATCTGATTATGGGAAGCTATTTACTCATTTGGATTAATTCATAATTAATGTTTTGTTTCCTTAATACCTTCATTTTGTGAGTTGATAATCTAAATTTGAGTAAAATTTATTTAATTTAATTTAAGTAAATTAATGAAATTATACAGCTTTATTTTATTTCGCGTAATTATTTTTACTAAAACTTACCCTGAGAAATTTGAGAAAGGGAACTTATTAAGTAAAATAACATTCATATTAAGAATTAATGGTGCGTGTTATAATTTTGCATTAGAACCAGCATTATTGGAAAAATAAAGCCCTCTATATTAAAAAGCGAGAGGAAATTTTCTTTCACCAACTTACATTTTTTTTTTTTTTTTTTTTTTTAGAAGGAAACCCTAGCCATGTGTATTTTCCATTTTCTTTGCATTTTTACCATCAAAACATCGTAGAGTTACATTTTCTATTCTTTTGTTAGAATTCCTGTTCACCAGTGAAAAAGAACAATAAAACCTTCAAAAATATTGTTTCATGTTTCTTATAATGTTAAGCAAATGTTTGATTCTAGGAAAATTTGAATTTCTAAATGAACTACTACTAAAATATTACTAAAATACCCAATAGTAAATTTATCGCTTTTTGGTTTTACATATAGTAATTATTTATCAGCAAATAACTATAATAATATTGTAGTTAAGTTAAAACTCACATAATGTGTTCCACATCATTTTGATGATTAAACTCTTTTAAATATGTTTAGATTTGATATGTACGTAATAATTTGCAAATTATGTAAAAAGTGTATATTTGTTAATAGCATAAAGTATTTACCACTTATCATTTAGTTTTGTCTTTTTGCTGGTCTTGAACTTCGCTTTGTATAAGTTTCATCGCACACCTATTACCCCAATTTTGAACAAATTTTGCACATATATACAACTAAGGTGAAGAATACAGAAACCAAATAAAAATAATAATAAAAAAATTGTCTTATATTACTTGCCTTTGTAAGTATCATCGCACACCTACTACCCCAATTTGGAACCACTTCCCGTCTTCCAATCTTCTTCAAATTTTGCACATAGATACAACTAAGGTGAAGAATACAGAAACCAAATAAAAATAATAATAAAAAAATTGTCTTATATTACTTGCCTTTGTAAGTATCATCGCACACCTACTACCCCAATTTGGAACCACTTCCCGTCTTCCAATCTTCTTCAAATTTTGGACATGGAAACAATTTAGAAGAAGAGTACAGAAACAAAAAAAGTTTTGAAAATAGAATTTTTTATAATAATTATTTTTACTATTATTAATTTCTAATTTGTTTATTTTTGTTATTATTAACTTATTAATTTATGATGCACCCAACTGTAAACTATTTTTTTATGTACATATTTTATACATCCGTGCGATTTTTAATGTTTTTTCTTTATTGAGGGCACTTACGTAAAATTGATCCTTTAGAGAGAAGGTAAAATCATAATTAGTGTTGTTTAAGCGGCTACCAAGACGGCGAATTAATGCAATGTTAATTATTGATACGAAAGAAAAGTGAATGTAGAAACATAAAGAGAGAGAGGATGGAAAAAGTTTTAAAAAAGAAAACGAAATCTACATAGGAAAACCTATAATTAATGACGAGGCTAATTGGTAGAGAATTCTTCATATACCCGTTTCCCATCAGACTCTTTATAGCCGTGTTCTTCTTTCTCTCGAAAAAATTATTCATATATGTGAAGTTTCACAAAGATGAGAGTGAAGCGAAGAAAACGAGGTAGGATAAAAGGGAAAACTTGAAGAAGACTTGATAATAACCTTAATGAAGGTACAGGTCGGAGAGAGTGAGCAGATAATGAATTAATGAGAGGGTTTGGGTACGGGCGAGAGTGAGAATTCCAGAAGTAGGATGAGTCTAGAAAAGCGAAATGTTCGATGTTTCGACGTAGCCCGCAAGAAAGTGGAGAATTCGCCCTGGGGATATGGGGCTAAGAAACGGTGGAGGGGCAGGAAATCCGCCCGGTGGCAGGGGAAGCATTGGGAAGTAGAGCGTCCCACTTGGACACCAACTCGGACTCGTTCAGTTTTCAGTTTCGTACAATTAGACATTCTTAGCGCATACTCAAACACCAGATATCGCTTAAAAATCTAACAAGACTGACAATTTAAATTAGTCTGGACGGATGTTAATACATTTGAAATCTTTTTGGCAACGACAACTATTAAATCTGTCACATTGCATTAAAAATGTATATCAACGCTTTTCGACTCCTCTGGAAAAAAAAAGAAAGCGTATTTACAGATGTATATCAAATTACTATCTCTCATATAGTATTTAGTCTATAATAAAAAATGTTGGTTAGTTTTACAATGTTGAATCACTATAACTACGAACAGTTCAATTTTAAGTCTCAAAGAGGAAATATATCTTTTAATTTGACCCAATAATTACGAAACCGAACATCTTGTAAATTTTTGTTGTTAAATCGTCATTTATGATAATTGCTTCCGAGATTAAGGTATCGTAAGCTATGTGATCGTTCTGAAGAACGAAAAATTTGTAGGTATCCGATTTCAAAAATTCCAAGACAGGAATCCGTTTCAGACATCAGGATCAAAAATTTTTTTGGTTCCGTGTCTTTCTGTCGGTCTGTCGTTCTATTTTTGCGAACCAACATATATTAAAAATTACACGTTCAATTTTAATGAAATTTAGGTGGTAGGTCATAATTAGCCCATTGTTGATCCTACATAAGTTTCAACCTTCTGCGCCTAATTGTTTCCCTTCCACATGTGCATGTTTATGCACATTTATCCAACTTTATAGCTCCAAAAGTACTTATCTGATTTTTATGAAACTTTTATAGTTTATCGAAAGTAACCCACAAATA
Organism: Gerris buenoi; assembly: GCA_001010745.2. NCBI lineage: Eukaryota > Metazoa > Arthropoda > Insecta > Hemiptera > Gerridae > Gerris > Gerris buenoi. The sequence goes on along the minus strand of KZ651304.1, from coordinate 209,385 downwards.
GACCCAGATTAATTTGAACCGACTGCACCCTTTAACATTAACTAAGTTAATACTTCAATTCATGTAAAAAATCAAAACAATTTTGATAAATTAAAAAAGCGGGAGACACAATTAAACAATTTAGGCAATAATGTCTTGTAAATGCATAAAATCATTTAAGTGGATAGAACGCGAGAAAGCTATGTGCCACACCAATTGGCTGTCTATTTTTATAATGTGACTGCTGCATTAAAAGATACAAAGGAAAGAAGTGCAATGCATTTCAACTTCACATTCGCAATTTTCACTACTTTTAATACAACATCAACATTACCTTCAAGAAGTAATGGAAAACCTAAATATGCTATTTGAGTACTTTCAAAAAATAAATCTAAATATAGTTTGGTCAACGGAAGAATAGTTTTCTTGTGAACATAAGTCAAGGGTCAAGGGGGAGGTCAAGTATCCGACCCTTCGTTTCTCTTTGGTCATTGGGAACCAAAATCTTTATGTAAATCTAAAAGAAGTATCTTACCCTCTTCCCCTTCCAGGATAACGGATCTACTCTTTTAATATCTATCTTTTTTAAAAGCACGAATAAAATTTTTTCTTGGTAAAGTCTGATTTACTATAATGTGTAAAAGTGTCAGTTTAAATATTCTAATATCACTTCCATGATTTTATGCTTTTTAAACCCATTATTGTCAAATTTATGTAATTCCCACCCTCCGTATTTTAAATATATCAAACTTGTTTTGATTTTTAATTAAAGTACTAATTTAGCCAAAATTCTGATGGTTAAATAATAATCTGGGGCTATTTTGATGCTGCTTTTGACAGGCAACAATTTCTAAATTGCCTCCGAGCTTATCGAAGATAACGCCAGCTGTTGTTATCGTTCTGAAGAACAAAATGTTATTGTCTCTGATTTCAAAAATTCCAAGAAAATAATCCGTTCCATACATCAGGGAATATTTTTGGACAAAAATTGTTCCAGACACAAGGAACATTTTTGAACAATATCCAGACTTCAGGGAACATTTTTGGTTCTGTGTCTGTCTCAGTCTGTCGCTTAATTTTTCGATTCAACATACACATATGTTTAAAACTACTCTTCCAATTTTAATAAATTTGGAATAGAAGGGGAAGGTGGTAATCAGCCCCATTGTATGTTTCAACCTTATTTGTTTCTTTTCCATATGGGCACAAACATTCATTTATGGTCATCCATATGGGCACAAAGATTCATTTAAATTACCTTTAACTTCAAAATTGTTCAACTGATTTTTATGAAATTTAGATTGTTTGTCGGAAGTTGCCTCATATAGCCCCACATTTATTTCAACCGTCTGTGTTCTTTAAATTTTCCTAATAATTGAAAGTTTAATTCATGTTAAGGCCCCCTTACAAACTAGTTTGACAAGCAAGTTTGATCAAAAGTTTGTCAAATAAGTTTGACGCCCAGTGTACATATTTTTAGAGAATGCAAAATAAAAATTACTCTTAAAATCTTCAATGTATATTGGCCTTGTGCTTCCAGGAATTAGTGTGATTACCCTCTAACATCAATTTGTTATTATTTTTTATTTATTTTGCATTTCGTCTGCTTTTATAAAGGCTATTGAACCATGACTAAATTAATAAGTGACTCCTTTGCATATCAAATTTGGATGTAAAAGAAAAAAAAAAATACCAAACAAAATTCCGGATTTTTTTATTTTTCGTCTTCGAAATCTATATAAAGGTCTGAGGAATGGGTGGAATTGCACAACTATTCTTTGTTATGATATTGACGGGTGACCCGACTCGAGGAAAATGAACCCTAAACAGTTCAAGGGTGATATAATTTGACATTGAAATATCAAATCAAATCATTTTCTCCTTCAACAAATTCACTAAAAATCAATTCCTATCTGATAAAGTAGTTTGAGTTAATAAAGCATGGGCAAAAATCTATGTATTATTCCGCGTCAATTATTTCCTTCTCTATACATCTTTTATATACTCCTGCAATGATGTTTCTTTATTTTTATTTTTTATTATTTTTCAGTTAAAAAAAATTCTCTATTTGTATAGTTACATTTTTCCTCTTAAATAAATATAACGTCTTGTAACTTCTTGTAATTATTATTTTTCGCAGAATTATTATTTTAAAATTTCTAATAAAAAAAAAACAACTTTGTAGTCGTCACAGACTGGGTTGTTTATAAAATTAAATGTTCAGTAAGGATTTTTTTATGTAGATTTTCTTCTTTATTTTACAAATGTTGATGTATATATATATATTTTTTTTAATTTACATAAATAAAATTACAGTTTCTATTTGAACTAATAAAACGAATGAACTTGATAAATATTTATTTATATATGTTATTCTCCTTTTATTTATTTTTTTTTATATAAACATTTTATTAACAATGATTGAATCGTACCTTTTTGAGTTATTAAAATTCAAAGACGTTGAACGTATCGCAGCCTTATTACGCTGCTTCCTTTTTAATAGGGCTTATTATACATATATGTAATTGTTTTATTTACAATTTTTCTTTTCTTTTAGCGAATTTTCTAAAAAAATTAAGCTATTGCAATGGCTCCAAAATTTTTGTAATGCGAATTTTTGAAAATTTTTTTCATGGAAATCTGTTTCAGGTCATTCTGAATTGACCCCTAAATTTTAACACTTTTTTATGTATGTATGTATGTATGTATGTATGTATGTATGTATGTATGTATGTATGTGTCACTCCAGACGATATCTCCCCTTAGGATGCACTTAAAAATTTCAAACAAATTTTAAAATTTCAATAATATCAAAAGAAAGGATGAGTTCGTTGGCCAGAATAAAATAAAATAAAATCGTGTTTTTTTCCATTTTACCCCCCTTTTATATGAAAATATGATAAAAGTGTACATAACAACAATTACTGTACTCTTAAAGAGCTTTCCAACGATGTGCATCTTGAAGGGCAAATACTATTTTGACGTTTGTACCCCGTACCCGTGTGTATCCAAAATTTTTTTTCACCCATCCAAATTCTAAAAAAAAAAAAAAATTCAATATTATCGTAAGCCAATAATAAGCAGATTTCTTTGAAAATTCACTCATTAAGGCATGGTGCATGACTGGACTTTTTTTACTAATAAATCTATTGTACACTTTATTTTTTCAACACAAAGGGACTAATAGTAAGAAATGAATTTTTAATATGAATACAACACCGTGTCATTTATTATCCTTTTAAATTTTCTTATCAGGAAATGTCCTTAATGTTTTCTTATCTTCTATATTCTAGATCGCAGATGTTGGTCATATCTTATCAATTTAAATTACATCGAAAAAGAATATTGATTTGGCTTATAGCAGCTTCAATAATAAAAAATTAAGCTGAACTTATATTTCGATATAAGTCAAATTTACAAGCCAAAAGCTGGTTCTGGTTTGATAAATAATACAAGTACGTTTATTATTTTCTGTGGAGAGACTGTTTCATTATATTCAATATATTTTGAGATTATTGCTAATACTTCCTATGACCTATGGCCAAATTAAATATTTTAATTTTAATTTAAATCAAATTATAATTACTATTTACAAAGGGAAACAGACAGAGAAAAATAGACTTCAGCGCCAGGACTCGAACCACGGACCTGCCAATCATTAATTACTGTAAATAGTAATTATAATTTGATTTAAATTAAAATTTAAACGTTCCGTTGAATTCTACCAAAAAAACTTAAAAACTGAATAAAAATATTTGAATTAAAGTATAAAATAATTATATGCGAAAATAGGAATTAACGTTCTTATATTTTTTATCTAAAAACAGGTTATCAGATCGGGAAAATGATGATTATTTTTTGATGAATAAAAGGATATTTTCTTTTTATTTGAAGAATCTTTCTTCGCATAGTTTTTGCCTCTCTTTATCCGTAGATATAGTTTTCTTCACAGAATGGTCTGCGACCTGGTTTAAGGTGAATTATTCCATTATTCATCTGTAGGCCAAAAAATCGATTACTGTTACTAATCCTAACAAGGATGCTCTTTTTTTATTATCTTTAAGTAGGAATCAATTTCCTGAGTCCAGTTTCGTCCTAGTGCCCGACATACAAAACAATAACCATTTCCTTTATATATAGAATTATTTTATGAACGAATAACTAGACATCACGTGAATCTATCGCGAATATGAGGAATTATGGAATTATCTAGCTGTAAACCATATGCATATACAGTCTATAAGATTAGAGTTGGCACAATCGAAGGCGGGAAACAACAAATGTGGAGGTAGTATTGGGGTTATAAAAAGGGAAAATCGGTGTTGCCATGTTATATTTTTTTTGTGGAACAGGGGTAGAGTAGAGAATTTTTTTTCTGAAGTTGTATTCAACAGGGAGGACCAATAAAATCATTTCCCTCTAAATTTTCCCGCCTTTTGATTGTGCCAACTCTAATCTTATAGACTGTAGTTAGGTTAAATACCTTCCTTGCCTCATTAACCAGATTATTAGTTTTTTACGTTTTCTACGTTGGAAAATGTGTTTTTTTTAGGTATTTCATTAGATTGTTACTCCATGTGTTTTTGAAGAATATAAACTGACTTAACTGACTTAACTAAATAACTAGTAAGACAAAGGGATTTTTTAGTCCATTGTACTTTTGGACAAAGGAATATCACACTTCTGCTTTTTTAAGGGGAGTAACAGTCAAAAGAACATTTCGTAAACATTTTTTGGATTGTTTGTGGTTTACTTTCCATAAACTATAAAAGTTTCATACAAATCGGATAAGTACATATGAAGATATAGGTGTAAATAAATGTATGTTTGTATGAATATATATAGAGGAGAAAAAAAATGAGCGCAGAAGGTTGAAACTTGCAGGTGTATGCTGAAAATAAGCAAAGTGGAGCATAAGATTAAAACTCATGTGGACCAACAATGGGCTAATCATGACTTACGATTCAAATTTGATTAAAATTGGACGAGTAGTTTGTAAGATATGCTGACCGACAGACCGACAGACAGACACGGAACCAAGAATGTTCTCTGCCCCTGATATCTGAAACGGATTTCTGTCTAGGAATTTTTGAAATCGTAGACCTAAAAATGTTCGGTCTTCAGAACGATCACATAGCTTCCGTTACCTTCAGTAAGCTCGGAAGCAATAATCATTCTGTAAAATTTATTGTAATTGCACAATTTCAAATTTATTAATGTAAAATGATTTTAAGCAATTTCGCTTTTAAGCCTTGATGTCCCCCCTCCCCCCTAGCTAAAATAACTAAAAACTGAAACCCGTTAAAAATTAATTGTTGTAGTTTATATAGCGTTTATGTATTTTCAACCTTTTAAAACATATTTATAATTTATTAAAAGTTTTATTAAAGAATTTTTAATTACTTTAGAGATGTTAGTTATAGATTGACTATTCCAATCTTAATAATAATTGTTATAAACTTTCCCCAAAAAAGTAATAGTTAATAAACGATGTTTGTTTTCACCGATGAAAGTATTATTTTGTGCATGGGAGATAGGTGTGGACATAACATTAGTAATAATTGTTAATTACATTACGCTTCCTGCGGATGTTTTAAAATATCCTTAGTGATGTCTTATAGAACAAGAGCTCGAGCTTGTAGAAAGTTTATATGCCTACTGGTTACTGGTTTCTGTTTACCTAGAGGATGTCACTTTCTATCCGTGACTGTCTATAGAACCTGTCATCGTAAAAAATGCACTTCATCTTACTGACATAAGACCTTCTGTCATATTTATGTGCAAGGGGATAAAACTTCACGTCTAACTTATCTTTGTATCTTGTCCTCACTCTTAAACAGGGGCGTATACGATAAGTGGGAGGGTAAAAGTCCTTTACAAACAAGAAATTTAAAAAAAAGAACCTTTTGTGGTTTTTAAGGAACAGGTATTACTCCAAAATTATAATTCTTTTCAACATCTTTTTCCCCTTCCTTACCTATATGGTGAAGCAGTGGCAAAAAAATATGAGGAAAAAAAATGTTCGTATAAGATACCTGTTTTTCAGGAATACTAACTGATTCTTGATTTTTTTTTTTGCATATCAAGTTCGGAAGTATACTGATAAATTGAATTCTTTCGTGTAACGGTAGTAATCCAAAAAAAAAAAATTTTGCACAGTCAATACTTCTTATAGCAATTTTGTCTGTGGACTTCCATGCGTTAGTTTCATCAGTGCTATCTAAAATCTAGATTATAGATCTTTTTGGTGCTCATATTCTAAAAGAATTATGTCTGACGCTTTTTTACTCTAAATAATTTTTAATCTCTTGATGTCAACGAGAGGTGATGGTACAATATTCTGGGCTTTATCAGATGTAGTAGCAATATAATAATCAGGCAAAGCAACAACATCGTCATCAATTGTATATTATATGTATGATCTAAATAAGACTAGTACGTGAGTTAAATTAAAAAACAGTCTAATTAATAAAAATAGGTAATTAATATAAGTAGGTAATTCAATAACAATCTCACCTATTAAATTAATTAGTAGCATTTTATTACAAAATAAACATATCACAATCTGTTATAATAAGATAACAGATTTTACTAACTTTCTACATAAGTAGGTAACAACAAAACGTTTGTTTTATTTATATATATATANGTTATATTTGGAAACTTTGTTAATGAAATCATTTAATTGGAAGGTCAGAAGTTTACGATTTATTTTTTTTAAACAAAATTTACATTTTTTTTAACTTCCTCTTTTTGTTGTCGTTATCTATTGTGAATTTTTAATTGTCTATTTTTAAATCATTCCCTGTTTTACTTATATTTAGCCTTGTACATTTTTATTAGTTAATTTTCATTACCTTTTTATATATATATATTTCTTGATGTAATGATGCTTTTCTTATTGTAAGTATAAAGAAAATTATAATAATAATATTAATGCACTAATTCAAATTATAACGTATTCTCGCACACACATACATGCATACAAACATTCACACGGGGGTTCTATTAAATGATTGAAATTAATTCAGAAAAATTGAGGCAAGAACACTTATATCTTCCAATTTTATTTGAATCAGCCCGTTGAAACGCTAACATTATACTTTACGTTTAAATTTTAACAATAGGCCCGAGTGAATCCCAGACATGTGTAATTGTACCTTTAAAATTAACTATTGAACGCTAGGTTCTATTTAGTTAGTCTACAAAAATCTCGTAGTTATGTTAACTTTTGTACAGGGTTGATTTTATATAAATATGTATAATATTGTACATGAATATACACATTAATGTATTTTTTCTTTTTTTTTCAGCTGATTTCGTGGATTGGACTGAAGGTACGTAAAACTTTATTTATAAAAATTATTTAATGAGTAAAAGTATTTAATGTGGATAGGCAAATATCTACTTATCACAGTATAATTCTTTGTCTCTTATATAATAAGTTTTATTAACAACTATGAACTAAATCATATTATCTGGTCAGATTTCCGATTCTTATCTACGTATTTATTATATATTTCTTTAAAGCTACGATTTCGATACATTCAAGAACTATTATTTGATTCCAATCTCAAAATAATATTAAAACTGCCAAAAACAAAAACTTTACTTGATTACAAATAGTCTTCCAATTAATGTGGCACATAGAATCTAGCGCCCTATTACGAATGATTAAATGATGTTATTATTATGATTTAACTACCTATTTTTGAACTACCTATGATTTTTCGATATTTTTGTCGAATTTGATTTAATTTTCCCCCGTTTTTAATTCTGTCAAAATTGTTTTTATTTTATTCATCAATAGAAGTATCAATTTTGCAAAATTTAAAGAGCTCAGAGGGTTTAAATTAATCTGCGACTATCTTCGGGTAACTTTTGACAAACCCTCTTAATTTCTTTTTCATAATAATCAGATAAGTAATTTTGAATTTAAAGGCGTAAATAAATGTATGTTTGTGCTCTTGCGTATAAGGAACACATGAGTGCATTCGGTTAAACTTATATGGGACAAACAAAGGGCTAATTTTGGTTTTCCATTAAAATCGGACATGTAGTCTTTAAGATATGTTAGGTTTGCAAAAATTGAGTTTATTTAGTGGAAGTTAAATTAAAACTACTCTGAATTAGGTTCATTCAATTGATTCAATCATATCTGATAATAATAATTATAAAGGTTAGTTTATTAGTTTATATTGAGATTAGTTTTCTAAAGATGCAATTTATGCATCTTTAGAAAAAGAATTGCATTTTTATTTTTTATTATTATTACTGTTTTATGTGTAAAAAAAAAACTTTCATTCATTCTGTACATAGTTCGATGAATATAAATACACAGTGTAAGGATAATTACATTAGCTTTCTTTAGCGCTACAACACTGTTATTTTTTTTATATATCGTGTTTATATTCCATTTAGAAAATAAAGGGAGACCTTGATAATATGTGATAATGCGTCTTTTGTATATACACTATAATATAATTGGGTCGTACCACTTTTCCTGGCGCACTGGTAGGCTTCTAAGGATGTAAGAGTGGGGGGAGTGAAACCTAGTGTTCTCCTGGAAGATTTTCACAGGTCGGCTGGCATCCAGGACTCCTGGAATACACTTTCCCACCCCGGCTTATAATATATGAATCCGTGTCAAATTTCACTCTTAACATAATAATAGGTCTGATGCCTGACCAAGCCTGGGTCTTCACTGCGACTCCTTCATCTCCATCAATTAATCCTTTCCATTTTTTCCCTAAAGATTCTTATCATATAAATTGCAATGTATATTGTGTCTGTGTGAATCCATCTAGCTTCTGTATATGTACAAACTATATTTGTGTGTTGGTTCTCTAAAACTAAGTTAAATTTTTGGATGGAAAGTTTTTTGTAATAGAATTGTTTTTAGAAAACTAAAATTTCTTAGAATTGTTTACACACAATTTTTTTTTAAAGATGTTATAATAATTATAGAAACTATAATATAAGGGTTATATTTATTAGCCAACCAAGGTTTATTGGTACTTTTTTTAGATTATTAATCCCCTTTAATTATTTAGAATATAAATGATTTCGACTAAATAACTATTAAGTTAAAAAGATGATGTTTAGTCCAATGTATTTTGGGGCAAAGGAATTTCACGCTTCTGTTTTTATAAGGGGAGTAACAGTCTTAAGTTATCAGTTTATTTAATTAATTAGAAGATTGACATACTGATAAAAATAAAAAAATATTTAATCACTGACTTATGTATGTAAATAAAATAGACTGTCAGTTAGTGTGGCACATAGCTTTTTCGCATCCTATCGTGTCCTTTATTGATTGTATGTTTTTACAAGCCACTTTTGAAGAGAGGTAGATAGGTGCATGCTGAAAATAAGAAAGTTTGCGCATAAGATTGAAACTCATATGATACTAACAATGGGCTAATTTATGGCCCACCATCCGAATTTCATTCAAATCGGCTGAGTAGTTTTTTTAAGATATGTTGGTTCGCAATTAAGCGACAGACAGACAGACACGGAACCAAAAATTTTCTCTGATGTGTAAAACGGATTTCTGTCTTGAAATTTTTAAAATCGGAAACATAAAATACTTTCGTTGTTCAAAACGATCACATAACTTCCGTTACCTTTAGTAAGCTCGATAGCAAAAATAGAAAACTATAGAAAACCACCAGAACAACAAAAGAAAGAATATTTAAGTTATTATATTAGATTTGTACTAATGAAAAAAAAAACAATAAGTTTTACTGCTCTTTGAGGACATAAGGCCGAAAAAAAAGGAATCTTCTTTGTAGCCTAGATTTACTGGTTTGTTTTCCTCTCCACCTATTGATTTGGGGTGTCTGCCCCCATGAATTTAGTCATACTGTCCCCTAATTTTTCTCTTTTAGCAGTCCAAGTCCAAAATAATCGATTCCTTTAAAAGAGTTTGTCCGACAAATGTCCACACCACTACTGAAACGAGGTTTCACGTTTGTTAGAACTTTGAAATTTCAGACTGTTTGCAAATTAACCGGTGATTGAATATGGATGAAGTACTGTGATGTATTCATTCTTTTTTTAATTTGATTATTTGATTGTGGTTGTAAACGATACATTCACTTGAGTTTTAATTGAAGAGAAATGTCGTCGGTTTGTCCTTTAGTCGTTATAAACAATAGTTCACTTTCGCTTACAGTTCCACTTCCACTGACCTTATGGTGTTGACGGAGCCTTATTTGGTGTCCTTTTTTAACAGTTTATAATCATAGCTTAAGTGTTATTATTTTCATTGATAGTGTTAAACAACGGATGTTGCATTAGCCTTTTTGTACGTTTTAAAGTATAATTATCCAATTTTATTTCTACCACAAATTATGAAAAAAAAAATGTATTATGCTTTACTGTTCACTGTTTTACACTGTCATTTTTGTAATTGTTTCTGGAATCGAACTGATTCCACAATTTCTGATTGTTGCAATAATTTGTGCTTAAAATGGTTAAATTGTTCTTATCGTTTGATTTCCTTCATTAAAAAAAAGATTTTCTTGTACGAAAATGTACAGAATAATGCAAAAGTGCAGATAATTTTCTTCATTTAAATCAAATTGTAATTATTATTAACAATGGGAGACAGACAGAGAAAAATAGACTCCAGCGCCGGGACTCGAACCACAAGCCTCTACATTTCCAGTATAGCGCTCTAACAACTTTTCTCAGTATGAATACTTAATACTACATAAAACTTAAAAATAATTTAGTTATACAATTATACATTCTTTACAGTTTCATCCCATTATTAAAGGCTTGGCTAGACATCTTACAAGAATATTTTTAAAAAGCGAACTCTCTATAACTTTTTCTTCAAATAAACATACTAATGTAGAGACTAATCGAATTTAAAATATGAGGATATTCCCAAGCATTAATTTTATACAATTCAATAGAATTAAATGACACCGAAAAAAACAGTTTTTTTTTAAATACATACGTAAGTAATTATGGTGAGAACTGTTTCAATTCGAAGCTTCTTTTTTGTAAATTTGATATTCTGCTGGTTTCATTTTTTTTTTCCTTTCATCTTGTCCTATTTATTTGATCTCCTCAAAAACTACTCTTCTAGACAAAAAAAATTAACATTCTTGGTTGTGAATTTTATTTTATTGCTTACACCGGAAGGTATTAGAGCATGTTTAGCTATTATAATGATATAATGCCAACTTATCTAAAATTACTTAATGAGATGTGTGTGAGTTTTAGTCATGAGGAACAAGAAATTAAATAGTTTTGAATTTAGTCTGTCTATAGTTCGATGTTGCTTTAATAGAGGGCGTTGAGCTTTTTGTGTCACTGTCCTCAAACCTGCTGTCCTTGCAGAACTTCTACCGACGGATAACTGCTGAAATAAGCAATACCTAATACCTAAATAAAGGCCGACAAACTCTTCTAACAATAACTAATAATACTATAAATATCTTCAATATTTTCTTGAACTTTTTCCCTAATGAAAAGTTTTTTTCTACATACAAATTACGTCTTTTTTTTTAATACTTGTCTACTTACGAATTCATATTCTAACTGGATCCTGGAGCTTACGAAATTTGTAATTTCAAAATTTGTAAATTCAAATTTTATTATTCTCATTAAGACGTCTTAAAACAACCACATCCTCAAATGATAAAAACAATATATCATCAATCTGTAATGGAAAATGTTTTATGAAAAACGGATTACTTGTTTGAGGATTGTCTTACTAAATTTTCAAACTATAGTTTTGTCTTCATTATTATGTACACTAACTATTGATTTTGTGTGTAAACGTTTCATATTTTCTTTTCATGTTTTCAAATTACAATTCTTGCGTCTTCCAATTAGCGTTTATATATGGGAAACTTAAGTGTTTAAACCCTTATGAAGTATTAATTACTATTAAACCTTACTATATTATGTTAATTATGTCAAATGAGATGTAGAAATCTTAAAAACGACGTAACAACTAGAATAAGGTCTTTACCCTCATCCCCTCCTTTCATGTTATAAATACAGATCACTTCAGTTTTCGTAATTTATATTCCTTGAGCTAAATAAGTTTAAAGGGATTCCACATGACATTATCTCTCGTGGTTTCCGTGTCCAGGTAAAAATGAAGAAGAAAAATGAGGGAGAGGCGATTAATAAATATAATACAATGCAATATGAAATATAATCATTTATATAATTGAGAAGTGTCCCGACGAAAGCAACCTCAATTATTCCAATAAACATGAATGTTTATTTTGATTTTTTGGTCTTCAAATATATATAATAACTTATCTAAATTAATTTACTAAATTTTACTTTTAATAATGTAATAAAATAAACCAAAATAAATAAGGAGGAGAGTATTTTTTAAATTATTAAAGTATTTTAACCCTTCCTCATTATATAGATATATATATATAATAATGTTATATAGTATTTTTTCCTCAATTCCTAATTATTGTATGCAGATATACGGTATTTATTTCATATACGGCACATTTTTTCCTATTTACCCAAATTATATAGTTTACACGTTAAAAACATGAAAAAATAACAGCAGTGAGTGTTAGTATGCCTATATTTTTAATTATTATATAATTTATGTATTATATTACATTATAATATTACATATATAGATATATTACACTTATATTAATGGAACATCTCAGGAAAGAGGATTTACGTCTCTCTCTCTGTCTGTCTTATCACAGTTCTAAAAAACTAAAGTTTGTAACGATGTCACTCTATGTTTATTTATATCGTCGCAAATACGTTCTATGTCGACATCCAATTTATGATGTCACAGAATACCAAACATTTCATTTTAAAATTAATCTATAATTATTCTATTTTCGAGTGATCATTGGAAAACACAATTATATTGCTGAATTTGTTATTAATTACTGGGGAAACTTGAATTGGCTTTAGTCTGGACTTAGAATCTAGAATATTGGTCATTTTTAGCTATATGCTATATGTATAGATTTTTAAGATTTCACTGTCTAGAGATATTTTTTTTTTTTTTTTTTTTTACTAAATATGGCTGTTAACAACAAATTAGTTAAAATCGTTCATTCCGTTTTGCGTTTTATATTATATTCTCTTCGCTTTTTACTACAAAATGACATATTTGTTTAGTGTTTTGTCACATGCTTTAAAGTCGATCAGTTGCCCGAATATAATGTATAATCGAAGAAGTAGAAACACTTAAAAGTTCTAAACATCGAATCTCGAGTTAAATCGATTTTATATTAATTAAAATTCAAATGCCGTTTGGGATTCTTAACGTAAATACATTTGATAGGTTAATTATTATTATATTTTGATTATAAATGTTTGAAAGTTGGATAAAACCTGTTACAAGCGAAGCAAGAAGTATTAATTGCTTCGATTAGAAATAAAACTTATTAGCGAGACAAATAAACATTTAGTCCCTTAGATTTAATATGGTCAAGGAATGTTTCATTTCCTAAAATGGGGTTAGGGGCATTAAAAAAAAAGGAGTTTTTTTTTCTTTAGAGCGGGTGAGAGATCCGTCTACGTTTAGAAATGAGACGGGGCCCGTAGTGTCGAGATAGAAGTAAACAAGAAGTGCGGTGGGTCGGGGTATGCCGACGATAGCCGAGCGAGGGGCGGAGATAGCCGAGGCGGGCCAGTGAGTCAGTGGGCCAGAGCCGGCTTCGTAGCTCTTTAGTCTACTCTTAGATCTCAGTCGAGTTACATTGCCCATACTGTAATCGCGTCCGCTCTTTCTCGATCGAGCACGCACGATCGTGCACCTAATATACTTTCTTATTTAGTTTTTTTTTTATCAAAAGTAGAAAAATACATAAGAATCGTAGTTATAAAGACGTTAATAAACATTCTTATTTATTTTTAAAACTTTATGAAAATTTAGTTTATTTTTCGTCCCGTAACTGTTAAATAAAAACATCAAAATGAAATAAAGTGACGAGTGTTAATTTTTTTTCCAACTTGTGGATTAACAATCTCGACAAGACATTTATTTGTCGACGGTTTTTTTTTTTAAATTAAACCGCGCAGTGCTTTATTTTTATTTCAAGACTTGATTTTTTTACGGAAATTAAACATTTTTTTTTTGCAAAACTTTATCATAAAAAATAAAAATGGAAGTGGATTGTGTACCTTTGGACCTATCGGCTAGTTCGAGACTTAAATACGAATATTGCAGTTCCGATTCGGACGATTCAGATGCCCACGGTATTCAGGATCCTTACTGCAAAGCCTACAAGAAATCTCTCATGAAGAGATACCGTAAGTCAATTTTAAAATTTAAATTTTCTTTTAAAATTTGCAACACATTTCCTTCTTTAATTAGATCCATTCCTATCGTATCTTAGCTCTTTTTCTTTCTAAGAGTCTCTAGTCTAAGACTAACTTAATATCACTTTCAAAAAAAAAAAAATGTATTCATTGTTATAATCGACTGCTAAAATATAAATATTTTTTACCCCGTTCTCAAAACACAGATGACCTTTATCTTACAAACTAGAATGTTTCATTATAATTCCTACAGTTTATCAATTGATTTTAATTTACAACTTCTGACAGCTTTCACCGATAAGCACAAAATTATCACAATGTAACATATAACAATCATGAAAACACTTTTTACGTTATATTTGGAAACTTTGTTAATGAAATCATTTAATTGGAAGGTCAGAAGTTTACGATTTATTTTTTTTAAACAAAATTTACATTTTTTTTAACTTCCTCTTTTTGTTGTCGTTATCTATTGTGAATTTTTAATTGTCTATTTTTAAATCATTCCCTGTTTTACTTATATTTAGCCTTGTACATTTTTATTAGTTAATTTTCATTACCTTTTTATATATATATATTTTTTTTTTAAATTTTATACTTATTTCGTTTGAAATATTTATATTATATTATTAATAATCTTATTTGTGATTGGCATATAACATTAATTTATTTAAGCGAATTCGAGATTTCTTATATCGATAAAAGAAACTTTTGCTTTAAAATTTCACTTTCATTTTCAACAATTTGCTTCTAATTTATGACCTTTTTTTAATTGCTTTATTACTATTTATTACTTTATAGACAAATATTATAATTGGTATGAAACATAACATTTATTGTAGCTGATTTCCCTGTTTGAAAGTACATTTTAATACAAAACTTTATTTGATTTATTTATAAATCGAATGAATAATGAATTAAATTTAACATAAACATTTTTGTTTTTTACTTTAATTTTTCCGTTTAAACTTTTTGAATTTTAATTATGTATTTATTTTTATATATGTATTAGAAAAGGAAGATAGTTAACATAATTTATTATTCGATGTCGAATTTGATTTGTTGTTGATGTATAGTTGGTTAGTATATGAAGTAGGTTTGAATAGAAGGAATACATGGTTCGAGCCCCGTATAAGTCTCCTGTATTTTGTTCCACGATCCACGATATGTTCCAAGTCGAAGGTAGAAGTCGACACGGCATGACGTAGCCCGCCCGTAGTTTAGCGGCCTTGACGCGGTCACTTTAAGCTTCCGTGTGGCTTTTCCTTTTTTCCCCATTCGCCCTCACACGCGACGAAATCCAACCATTTTTCCCAACATAAATTACTAAAAAGAATAAATATCACCCTTATAAAAAAAAATAATTTCTTTAGAGACAAATTCATCAGTCATTTCCCCCCTCAAAATTTACGACTTCTATCTTTATTAACTTTATTTTATAATGGTATTTTCTTTTTAATATATATATGAATTAATATATGAATATATTAAATTCTTATAATCTATTATTTTATTATTATTATTATTATTTTTTTTTTTTTAAACACAGTCCCTTTTTTTAATAATAATTCACAGAAAAGAAACTATTCATGATGATAAGTTTCAATTATGTAATTAATTTTTTAATTAGATTAAGTTTTTCGTTTCTTTTTGAAATTATTGGTATTTTTTAATATCTATAATTATCAATAAATGTTTATAGTAATATAATTTGTTTAGCCCCACTCGGTTTTAAACATGTTTTTCTTCGCTTTAATGATATTATCATGAAAAATCGATTACATAGTAATTTAAGATGACAAATGAAAGAGAAAATGTCGGTTTGAGCTGATTTTAGGTGTGGAAAAAGCGATCTTTTTTGGCTTAAGATCTATGTAGGTCATTTGAGCCTCCACCCCCACTCTTCCGTACTGGTAATGCAGCCATTCCACTGATCTTGCAATAGACTCGCCCAAATACAACCAATACTAGTACAGATTGACCCGCTTACTAATACTTTAAAATTCCATTCTTTCCACTCCGATAATACTTGCTTAACTTCTTTGTGCAAGAAATTACTTTGAATAATTTATAAACGCACAGACTGACATATTTGTGCGCTAACTATTACATAAGGCGTAGGAGAGAGATTAAGCGTTGATTATCAAAAAATATTATCCTACATAACGCTGTCTTAATTTGATTTACATTTAAGGAAATAGAAATTCTAAATGAGTCAACCATGTGATAAATTATTGAAGAATGTTAATTACTAAATTTTAAAATAATATTCATAATCTAATAACTTAAGGTGTAGACAAAGAAAGTAACTATATTTATAACGTTAAAATATTCGGTTCATAGATTAAATGTTATAGTTATAGTTAATTACTTAGTAAAGCAATTTAAAAAACCAGGAATGTATAGTAGATTATTTTTTTCTGAAATGATAAAGTAGGGTAGTCGTATTTATCTGTAATTAATATCGGTATTGCATTTAAAATATATTAACTTATTCTATTTATAATATTTAATACACAGATTAAATTTGATTAAATAATAATATATACTGTATACACATCCGTATTATTGAAAAAAACAAACTTATTACGTTGAAAAATGCATAATATATATATATATTTGTTTAATTTAGTTATTAATATATAAATAAAAATAGGAAAAAGAAAAGGGTAATATAAGAATCAAATGTGAAAGTTAAAATATAAAATTTAAAAGTATTCGTTATATAACTTATTTTTCCTCTCGGTCAAGGTTTTTTTGTCTTTTGTTGCTAAATTCATAAAATGGCGCAAAAAAACTCAATTTACTTTAACTGTAATGTTATTTTCATTTTTTCTTTTTGACAAAAATGTATATAAAGAGGGAATATAAAAAAAATTGTATAAGTATAATACACACACACACACACACACACACACACACACACACACACACACATATATATATATTTAAAGAAAATAGCATTCCATTTTACTCGTTCTCATCCTCCCGGGATTTAATAGTTAATAAAGAAGAACACTGAATAAAAATAATATAATGAATGAAAGTCAAACGAATGAGAAAATAAAAATCGTATCAATAATACAAACTAATTATATTTTCTTCACATACTTTTGTTTTAATTCGAAAAGTGAGAATGGAAACAAAAAAGAAAATGAACATAATAAAACAATAAGCAATAAAATAAGTATTATGCTCTTAATTAGGTAGTAATTGAGGTCGACTGGTTGTAATATCATTATATTATACCTTAATTAATATAAAATATGAACAAAACTTTTATTTCTTTTTCTTTTTCGTTTTTTAGATGTTTATTTATGAGCTTTATTTAATTAAATATCATAATATAAATGAAAGGAACTTAAATTTTGTTACTTAAAAAGTGCAACCAACATTTGCTATTTTTTATTCTTAACCCTATTTTATATTGATTTGAACTAAATAATTTCGGTTGATGAAAGGAAAAATTATACCGTCTATGTGGTAAATGCATACAATAAATAGGAATTGAGGAAAATATATAAACATATATTTCAATAATGAGGAAGGATCAAAACACTAATAATTTCAAAAATATATTCATAGTTAATTATATAGTATTATATTATAGTTAAGCCCGTGGCAACGGGGTTAATTTCATATTTTTGGAAAAAAAGTAAAATTAAATAAATTAATTTAGATATCTATTTAAATAATTTGTTATATCTATTTAAAGACCAAAAAAACAAAACAAACATTTTGTTTTTATTGGAATAAATGCGGTTGCTTTAGCTTAGCAATAACAAATCATTTCATTGGATTTGTCGATAAAATATCTCGAAGTGTAAAATGATTTCTAAAACTGTACTTTATTAAATCATTTTTAAGTATATTTAATATAGTTTAAATGTTTCTTTTGTAATTAGAGTGCTGTCTTAAATTCTAAATTCTTTGCTCGACTGTTTATATGCATATTATGTCTTTTAGTTTTTTAATACTGATAGTTTTGTTAGATCGTTGGTTTATAATGTATTGCGTTATAACTTTTTGAAGTTTGAAACATTATTTACAATTTACAAAGGTACAAGGGAAGATAAAGGTGGTTATAGTGAGATTGGGAATAGAAGTAGTTGTTTGGGAAGCTCTCCGACTATGATTTAGCCGACCTTGCTTGTACTTTCTAACGTTGCCTGGCAATTCTCTCTAACTACAAGCTCGGATCTAGCGGCCGTGTTCCACTTAGTTCGTTTTCACTTCCTTCCCATCCGTTGTGGCTTTTTTTCTCTCTTTACCGCAGAATCCCCACCCATCTCATCCTCTATCCTCGCCTGCCGGAACGTCTTTCTTCAAAAAAAAAATTCCACGTCGGAGGCTCCCACTTTCGTTCTCTGGTGACCTACTTGACACCAGGTTTGAGATTTCCTCAATATACTTCACGGCCAGATTCTTATTTACGATTTCTACAAGGCGGACATGATGTTTGTAAATCCTCGTCTATACAGAATCTATGTTATTTTGACGCTGTTCACCTTATCACTTCAGATTTTTATTATTATTATTGTTGTTTTGA
This sequence comes from Gerris buenoi, assembly GCA_001010745.2. Classification (NCBI taxonomy): domain Eukaryota; kingdom Metazoa; phylum Arthropoda; class Insecta; order Hemiptera; family Gerridae; genus Gerris; species Gerris buenoi. The sequence goes on along the minus strand of KZ651304.1, from coordinate 190,574 downwards.
CTAAATAACTATTAAGTCAAACGTATGTTTAGTGTTTAGTCCAATGTACTTTGGGACAAAGAAATATCCCACTTCTGCTTTCATAAGGGGAGTAACAATCTAAAGAAGTGCCTACTAAACAACCTTTTCTGCTCTCTGTCTTAATTGTTAAACAAACATTGAATATGAATTTTGATTGAACATGAAATGAAATTTAGAAAAACAAATATTTTAAATGCATTAAACGCAACTGCTTTAGTTTAATTTTTCAGGTTGCAATGTTGTCGGCTCTTTATTAAGTCTAGTATAATAAAAATATGTTATACACTAACTTATTTCTAAAGAAATATATTTATCAATTTCCAATCTTCTCTTGAATATTTATTGCTTAATAACTTAATAACGAAGCGATATTTTTTACTTTTATTCTTTCCAATGTATTTTCATTCGGTGATATAAAGTATCGTCCGATTGCTTATCTCAATAAATAAGCGCCTCCGTAAACAAGGAAATAGTTTTGTTATCTCTTTAACGTCATTAGTGTTATTTTCCTTTTGCTGACAAAAAACCAGACATTTAGATATGTACATTTATCCAGTTGTTAAAAATTAATTACATTTTAATTATTTCTTGTTATTTAATTTAATGAATTACTGTAAGTTATAAAAAGAGCATTTCTTGATACGAGAGCTCTGGTTATGACATGTTCATTATTATGAATCTCCTGGCTGGTTTGTGAACCATTTTCTTGTATGTCTTTTTGTCTTTCATTATCTGTCTGTTGCATTTCTTTTTTGTTTTCTTGCGTTTTCTTCTGGCTCGCTACCTGTGTTTTGTCAGTGAGATGCTACGAGTTTGTCGTTTCTTCAGCACCGAGGTGGGATTTTACGGTTGGGAAATCAGTGTCAGTTCGGCTCGTATACCTGTTCCCTCGGAGTTGTTTTCATTGCGTTAATCTCCTGCTCTCGTAAAAAAGCCGAAGCATTTCAACCGAGGCTCCATGTGAAAAAGGAGGTTTCCGTATTTCAGCAACTTCAACCAACACTGGCTTCTTGTTTTTTAACGCTCCAGGCTCATTAGGTTCTCATAAATTCCTTGCAGTCTTATAGAAGAAGTTATATATATACTAGGAGGGAATTTCAACATATCTTAACGTCTTAATACTGCTATCCTCCCACCCTCTACAGTAGTTTTCTTATGGCATCATTCGACTCTACACGGGATTCCTCCATTGTCTTTCCCTGCATCCTTTGCTCACAAGCTCCTATTTCTACTCTAATTAATCTCTCCTGATACCGACACCGCTTCTTCAACAATTTCTCGCGGCTTTATTTCGTCACGTCCCTTTCCGTCCATCTCTATTCCATCTCACACCAAGTTTCGACACTCGGTTTTCTCTTTTTCTGCCATTTGCCGCTTCTTTCGGGCCTCTCCCATCCTTTCTCGCGTTCTTGTGAGAATTCGAACCTCCAGTCTCGTAATCAGATTTCGATATAGTTTAATTTTCTCCATACACCACTTATTAAAAGTTATAACACTGTTATACACCTTTGTATTATAACTGAGATGTTGCACTGAGCGCAATTTTTAATTCTTCACTCATTATTAACATTAAAAATGCAGTTAAAAATGCAATAGTTATTATACAACTGAATGTGATCATTCATCTATCAATTCAAGAAAAAACAATTTTGTCACAATCTATACTGTTTACATAATGAACAAAAAAACAATTTAATACAATTCAATAAATTTTAATCAGTTTAAATACATTTAAATTACAATGTCCTGTGTTATTCACAATATGGAATAGTTTTTCTTTATTAAAATAAATTACAATGTCCATTCATTAATTAATGTAGTGTTAAATTAATTGTGGTATATGTGCATCAAGCTTCTATTATAAAGTCATTAACAATTTCGCTTAATTAGTCGCAAACTAGTTTTTATTCATAAAGCAGTGAGTGGCAACAATTACCAATACTCAACTTTGAAATTTAATATTTAAAATTATTTTTCACTTTTGAATAACTGATTTTTTAGAATGATTTAAATAGAATTTTGGATTATGTATATGAAATTAAATTTACTGTTAAACTTGTAATTTAAATTTAACGTCATTTAAATATAAAATAAATTTAATGAACAATGAGGTATTAATTAAGAAAATAGAAAAAAATCATGCATATGATTAAATAGTTAAAACTAAATATGCGTTTAATTGAATTTGTATAAAACGTTGTTTTTTGTTACAGTTAATTACGTTGACATATTAAGTACGTATTCTTTCATTAACAAGGTACTTGATATTACATTGTTATTAGTTGATGTTCTAGCTTTTAGTGTTTAGAGTAGGTCTATTGTAATAGAAAGTTATATAACGTTGTTTCGGGAGAGAGAAAAATATATACTGCGTAACTGTATGTTACATCTGTCGACTGGTATTTGAGGGCCGCCATATTTGGAATAATTAAATAGGGCGGGGTTTTTTGATACAGACTTAAGGGTTAGTAAAGGGAAGGTGAAAAACGTAAATATAAAAAAGCAGGCTTGACTCTAGTCCTTGACCTAGTAGGTTGAGGGATCCGTTAGGGCAGGTAGGGTTGACCCAGTTTGGAACGCCTTCCCCCCCCCCCCTCTGGTAGGCCTGAGCTTCTCCCTACCGTCCTAAAACCCTTTAGGCCTCGACTTCACAGCCCACACAGACACCTGCTTTCTGTATCCGCCCAGCTGAGTACTAACGTAACCACTAAACCTTACATTCCCTTTACACCTTTATCCAACTGGCCTTTTGTTAATAATCCCTTTTTTTCTCCCTACTTCATTTTCTTATTAGATACAAATACACTTAAAGAAAAAAAAAATTAACAATAGCACCTGACATCCTTCCTTTTTTTTAACTTAAGACTTAGATATTACGATTTTTTTTACTTTTTTTTGTTTTACATAAATAAAAAACAACATTATTATCCAACCATTTAACATTATGTTCTTTATAATACAAAAAGTTAAATATACAGCTATTATATAACTGCCTTTATGTTCTGTGGTTATAGAACCACATTTTGTACCTTTATTTTATAACTGTTAATATATATAGATTTATCTATGTATCGGTTTATCTTATTTAATATATTATATGCATTTATTTTTTAAAAAACTGTTAATTGCCTATTTCAGTAACCAAAAATGATCTATCGTATGAAAAATGTGTCGATTGTATTGTAATTTGAAATGCATCTAATATTTTATCGATAACGTTAATTTGGTTTAGAAATAAATTAAATTAATTTTTTTTACTGTTTTCCTGTATGGTTATTTTACCACGATTTCCATATTTACAATAACCACATTGGCTATTCTCTCCTACTTCAATATATAGTATTGTTGGGTGTAACACACCTATATAGATAACTATTAAATCTTTTTCATATATTTAAATATATCTGTTATTTTCCTTATACTAAGTTAACTTTTCACCTGTTTAATAATTTTAATATTAAATACCGCAGAATAATCTTAATAACTTTTACCTAATCGAATTCATAATATCGATTACATTGTGTTTTGTTTAAACATTCACAATGCAAAACATTCTCGCTTATAACACTCTCGGGTTATCGTATCTAATTTGTACTATAAATTAGTGTATAATTTAAACCCTAACTATATCGTTTCTATTTGTAGTAATAACTTTGGTCGTGCATAATTAATCATTTTCGTTAAAATTTGAATTGATAATTTATAATTAAATCATCCATATATTTTCCAGTGTTAATAATAGTTTGGAAATATGGTCCAATTATCATGTTGTGTTGTATTGAAATATCGATGGTTTATCAATATTGATATCATCTGATAAATATTTGACACCCTTCATACTAAATAGGTAATATAATAAAAATATAACATTTTTCTCCAAGAAATTAATTTAAAAATAGTTTTTCATTTACATCAAATACATTAATGTATGGTAAACCTTACAAAAAGTTACATATTAATGTATTTAGGAACTATTTTATGAAGATATATTTTATTAGTTGATGAGAGCTATATTTTAGCGCTATTAAAATGATTCACTATGGCTGTTTATATCGTTGCCATTATCAGAGGAGTATTTATGCTGTTCAAGTTGGGCTGTTAATTCTGACTTAACTACAGTTTAACTCTTGAGAAACTTTAGTTCACTAGTTGTTGCTTCCCTTGCAACATTCTTAGTAGAAACTTAATAGTTTCAAAACCGTCTTCTTTCGGTTTTCCCTTAGTTGCCAGTGCGCTTTAAACTGTAGTTTTGCATTTTCAGCTCGTTTATCGAAACGGGGTGCCTTTTCCTTCAAAAAGTTAAGACAAAACTGGCTAACTCACATTTTAAAGTTTTATGTGAACGTTACTAACTTTTTTTTTAGATAAAGTTGTATCATTTATTAATGATAAATATTTTTTAAATTTATGATTTCGTCTATTCAGACCTTAAGAATATTTCAATTTTAATTTAAAAATTTATGTGAAACATATTTTTAATTACTTTCATTGATGTTTACCTCAAAACAATATCAAATATTTAATTATGTTTTTTAGTCTTATCTGTTCTGTAGTAGTTTTTTCACTCAATTTTCTATCTCATCTTTTTCAGATCTCCTTAAGATAATTCTTATATAATTTGCATAATTAATATACATATAAAATCCAACAGTACATTTTTCATTGGATTGTTTATAATATAATTTAGATGCTCAATCATTCTGACAATAGAATTAATGTAGTGTTAAAAGTTTATGTGATTTATTTTACATTAGTTATTTATATTGCTGAAAAAGTTTATTTTATCGTTGTTTAGCTTAAAGCTTATGTATGCAGTCAGGGAAACTGCAGAGGTATTTTTATTACATGAGTTTATACATAGCTAAGTATATACAAACGGTGTGTATATGTATTAAATACGTCTATGTGACCTCTTAACAGCCACGTGCACCCTCTATTTCCTACCATTAATAATTATTTATATATACAGTATTTGCACTCTCTTATATACATATCCATACAACGGACTATTTTATAGACTCGTTTTCAATGCCAAGTTTACAAAATTAAAAAGAAATATGCCTTATTTTAATTATTTTTAATGGTATAAATCGTTAAAATATATTTTGGTTTAATTTTGGATTTAATCAAATCATTACTTTTTTAAATATACATAATATCTATGTGTTTATTAGTTCTTATGTTACATTTAACGTTTATTCTAAAATTTATTTATTCTAGCAGAAAATATATTTTTTTCTTTCTTTTCGAATCATTCGAAAGTGAAACGGAATGGTTTTTTCTTTTCACTATATTTCTGTCTCTCTGAGAAAGTATTAGTTTCAAAAAAAGTTGTACCAGTTGGAGACTGGTAGAATGGCGAATATGGATTCAAGAGTGTATTTGGAAGGGAGTTTGCCCTATAAAGGGGTGGGGTAGGGCGTGGTACGAAAGATTCCCTACCCGGAAGTTAGGGCCTGGAGAAGACTCCCTAAAAGATCGATATAGGGCAGACGAGCCAACCGAATGACCTTACCTTACAATCCAGCTTCCCTTAAGCCCTTTCACCATTTTAGTATTTTATCACCATTTCCTTCTCTCTACTTTACTATTACCCCTCTTTATTATTATGAAAAGTTTATTTTCCAATTCATAAACAAAAAAAAATCTCAAATAAATTTTTTAAATAAAATTCTTATGAAAAAACTATATCTTCATATCTACCTACAAAATACATTGCATAAATTTTACTTTTCACGCTTGTAAAAAGGAGAGGAACAAATTATTTTAAAATGATGCAGATCTATAAAAAGAAAACAGTTCTAATTTGTTTACGATCTAATGTGACTTTTTTACTGTTTGTACGTTTATATTCATTAATTATTATTTTTTATAATTAAATACATTAAAGGTTCATTGCATCTTCTCCCTTGATTGAATGAATAAATCCTCTTGTTCTTTACATTTGACCGTATTAAATTAAATAAATAACGCGTCGGACGCGTAACCAATTACTAATTACTGTAACGACAAANTATAGATATATATAATATGTGTGTGTGTGTGTAATGTCCCTTTTTTTACAAGAAAAAAAGGGAAATTGTATAGTAGTGTTAGTTTAATGTTGTATAACTTAACAGCATTGGACGAAATATGGCGTGCTAATAATTGGCAACAATACTTCTTTACCACCCTGTTGCCCTCTTACTCCCAATCCAACTGGGCCAATCGGTCTAGGTCGACGCCGTTTTTTTTTTTCGGACATAGAAAATTAGTCTTCGCGGAAAAAATAATTGGAAGCATGTAAAAATGGAAAATAAAAAAAAAGACAGTAACTAACAAATTCACTTTCAATATTATGAAATGTTAATTTGGTTTTGTCTTTTTAAACATGCGGAGTCAATTGGAATTTGAATTAATTTATTTGTTAATATTTAAAGTTGTTAAATATATTATATTAGGTTTATGAAAACTTAAATTTTGTCTATATTTAAATAAGCAAATTAAGAATGCAAATCTTCATTATTTTTTTGGAAAAGAGGGCAAGAAAAATTAAATTAAACAGTTTTTCCCCCCTAAAATATTTTCTTATTAGTTTTTCTAGATAATGGAACAAAAAGGGGAAAAACTATATTTGTACTGAAAGCAAGAGGGATGCTACGATATATATTTGTAGTTTGTGGAGGGAAGGGGGGGTGAGTCCCTGGATCAATGTGCGTGACGTCACGACCCTCGTCCCGCTCAATATAAGTGAGAGTAAGCAAGGAAAGTCACTTTCCCACCTTCACTCTTTTTCACTTGCATACGCTTTACTATATCCCGCCAAAACTTTCCCGCTCAAATTTAAAATTTGATCTGTTCAAAATTTTTAAATAATATCTATTGTTTCTCAAAACTTAAAAACGTTACCAGTTGCATATTTAGCTTCATCAGCATTTGATCTTTGATCAGTCACAAATAAGGTGAAAACTTGTTACGCTAATATGATAAATATAATAACAAAAGACGGAACAATTAGCTCTTGTCACAAAATGTTTAAATTTAATAATCTTATTAACACATTTTAATTCACTCATTACTCATTAGTGATAGTGATAACAGAAGATATTTAATTAAAACAATAATATAATAACGTGATTAAGTTAGAATAATAATCGTGTTTTTTTGTTATCTTTTTTATAATAGTCTCTTTATTAAAACAAATTAATGTAATGGTAGACATTATAAAATTAATCAGTTATAATTATTTATAAATATTCAATTGGAGACTTCCGTTTTTTTAGAACCTGTTAGTGTATAAAGTAATCTGAAATAGTTTATAATATGAACTACCCTAAGGTAGTTCATAGGTTTAATTTACTATAAATTTTAATTCCGTTACTTAAATTTGATGTAAATTTCTATTAATGACTTTTTTTCTATGGCTTTCCAAAGGACACAGACTTTATTTTTAATTTTAACCATTAACAAAATTTAAATTTAAGACTGAGGATGTGACCATAAGGGTGGAAACGTCTCGCTAGTAAGAATTATGTCTTATTTATTTACCATACACCTCATCTTTTATACACCCTTATAACTATTAAAGTTAAAAAAAAATTAAAAACAACACTAAAACGAATTATTTAAACATGGGGTGAGATTGGAAATGAAGTTATACGCAACTTTTAATGCATACTGTCATCTTTATTTATTGAACATTATTTATTTTTAATTTGTATAATATATTCATAACACAAATATCTACCAAGGAAGAGTTTTAAGTTCGATTCAAGCGAAACAATGACTTGGTATTATTGATATTTCTTAGGCACGTGGCGTTATCGATTTTAACCAACCTGAAATTACTTAGTCTTTGATCGATATTATTAAATAATTTAAACTATATTCACCTAATAATAAATAATTAGCTATAAAATAACTGACAATTATATTAAATTGATAGTTATTTTTGTTTAATAAGAGGCATATATTTATTTTAATGGTTCCATCTGGTTAAGTATTGTGTATAGTTTTAGATGTTTTGTACGATTTTCTATTGTTCTTTTTAGATGGGCTTTTATTTAGAAGGAAGGGTCTCTTTATTTTTAATTTTTACCGTATCAATTTATTATTTAAAACGGTTTATGTATTGTTGAATGGGGAGGTGTTTTGTTTCAAGGGTACAGGTACCGGAGTACCGCTAGACACCGAGTCTGGGATGTTCACCGTATATTCATGTTCTTAGACAACAGAAGAAATCCCGCTGTTTAATTATGCCTATGAAAAGGACCTTTATTGAGGATCAGGACGACCGATCTTTTAAATACAAAAAAAATCCCAACGGTACCCAATTGTTATGACTATACCCTTACCCGAAGAAGAATCTCAAGAAGTGTTGAAACGGGGTTAAACTGTCTCGACACTCAGGTATATAGAAAAAAAATATTTTTCGACATTCAAGATTGGGGGTGGATTTTTTTTAAACTTGTGAGATTCAAAGAGGTACAGATGTAGAAAAAAAGGAGTCTGAGTTTCTCAGGTCTGTTTAGATGCAGGTAAAGGATGGTCTTAGGATATTCCCACGTTACGTTCCTAGTGACCTAGTTACGCCACCTGTCTTAGGTATAGCGGAGGCGGGGATCCTCCAAACTCAACCCTATTACAACAGATAAAGTAATTTAGGTCTTATCCTTATTTAGCCTATCTTTGATATAACGGGATTGTTATCTTAGACAATCCCTTAAAAACGGAACCTATACCATCTGCCATTAACCCTTCAATCTATTTTTTTTCTTCTTCATAACGTCAATTCCCGGTGACATTTGGTTACCGCATATTACGACCTACATATTGATTTTTTTTTAAACCAGTTATATCTGTTAATATTTCCCTTTTTATGAACAGGCGATATGTCCATCCGTTTTGCTGGGTTTTACCCATACCTGTTGTTGGATAAATCAAAAAATGTGACAGTTGTTTGATGTCAGTATAAAAATCCATAAGATCGAAATCTTTATTAATTCCAACCACCTGTTGAGTTTTGAGTTTACTGCTTACATATGTTGTCTGTACATTACATTATTTAAAAAAAATACACTTATATAATAGTCGGTATATAAATGCAGAATCGTTCTACAACACAAAAATTACAATAAAATTCATATTGGGCGTGGTCCATATCTAACTGGGTCAACAAAATATTGGTGTTTGGGCCACGTGCCATATTATATAGATTTTTTTTTTCAATGTACATTTTTTTTCTTTAAAAAAAAAAAAATACCTCGAATAACGCATTAGGTTTTGTGAATACTTTGAAATTTTTAAAACTAGAACAAGATCGTTAAAATGCCACCTCAAAGATAGAACTGTCTCACGATTTTTTTTTTTACATTTGAATATTTATATAAATGACGTATTCTCGCAATAAATCGTGATAGGCATTTACTTATTGTTATGCAGAATCGTAGACAAAGTTAATTTGTTCCATTGATCATTTAAGCTAATTTTTCCTCAATTTTATTTTTATATTAATCATTGTTTTACCGATATATCTTATAGTTTTGATCTGCTCCATCCTTATTTAATTAATACCGCATTCATTTATAGTGATATAAATTTTTTTCCTCTTTTTTTTTTGTAAGAAATCAAATATAAATAGGTGGTTAAATGAATAATTATAGTTAAAGTGGTTTATGGGAGGTTATTGCATGAACTGATATACGTATAGTAATGTAACAAGTGGCCTATATGCGCCGGGGCACTATAGGCCATCACTCGAGGAAGTGACCCAATATCCCTATATAATTTCACAACGTTTTTTTAATAAAAACCCGTATGTTATAATCTAAAACCTATATACTCTGATTCACTCCGTTTAGCCTTTTAATATGTATTTATTTTCTTCTTCGACGATAATTATCTTAATAATTAAATAGAAATATTTATTTATACACATCATTGATAATGTCATTCGACAAGTTTCATTGTTCCCGGCGCCTTCTTATTATTATATTTTTCAAAATGTTTATTTTAAATATCAAAAGCAAATATTGGTAATCGCTTTTACGTTAAAGTATTTCGTTATCTCGACATTTCGACAATTTTTTTTTTACAAGTGGAATTTTCTCAAAGAAACACAAATTTAGACTAATGACTGATTAATATTTTTTTATCATTTTTTTTATTGTTTCGTGCATTTTAATTTTTATTATGGAGTATTTCCTTGTTTGGTAAGTGTTTACAAAAATAAAGAACTCCCGTATTATTATTAGATTTTGCCCTGACTAAGTGTTTACTCGACTGATTGGTGAATACTGTTTTATGTATTGTACTTATTTGCTTCAAGTGTCGAGTGATCTGTAATATTTTAGACAAGTTTAAACCTCTTTTTTAGTTTATCTACTGAGGTGTTAATAAGAAAGATATTTTAGGATTCTTTTAAATACATAATACAAGTGAAAACATTCTTTATTTTGATTTGACATTAAAATGAATGATTCTGAGTACTTAAATTTTGTTTTTGTTTGTTTATTTAGTTTTAAATGTGCTCTGTATAAGGACAAAACATTAAGTAGGACATTTTTTTCGAATCTTATTGTTGTTAAATATATTGTATTGGTTTTGTTAAATGTCGTCCTTTCCTTTCAGTTTTTATATGTGTCAAAAAAGCACATTGTTGATTCTAATTTACTTAATTTTAACAGTTCTAGGGAAAGTGTGTTTGTTTTGTCCTAAGGATGATTTATTTAGGGTGGTTTATGTTAGTGAAAGGGAACCCTGATGCCCAAATTTTTGTTTAGAGGGTAGCGTATCTAACTTGCCGGACAGCGGACAGTAGATGTCCTTGGTACTAGATACGCACAGAGTAACTGTAACTACATGGCTATAAACAAGTCATTGTTTAGGTGTTCACCCTGTATGTACACACGGACGCATTACTATTCTTTACTCGAGGTCCTTCTAAAGTGAAAGCTAACCCACTGGCACACTTGAAGAAGAGCTCTGTGTATAAAAACCTTCGACGGAGTGATTTACGACGGTCCAGAGTTTTATAGTCGAGTCAACCCCTTACCGGTAACTTGACCACTTTCACTATGGAATTGTGGAAAAACGGTACCTGACGGAAGAGGGTATCTGGGCCGAGCCTGTCGACTGCCTGGGAGGGAACGTGTATGATGTGCTGATGAAATCATCCTCGCGGAGGTCGGCTTAATCAGGAAGAGGCAATAGTCGTGGGTCCCGCCCGGCCCTCGTTTGTCGGACGGAAAAAGGCCCTACTACCAGCACTCTTAACTAGGTCGGATCATGGGGTGCGTTTTCCCCCTACGGAAACGACGACTCAGTTTGTCGTACAATTCGTTTAGCGGAGAATACGCCTTCCTGAACTATTATTCGACGTGACGAAATAAACAAGACAACATTAAAACAAGTTTTCCTGCCTTCGTTTAACGATCTTTCAGCTGATTGGTTAAAGAAAGGACCAATAAACAATAATCCTTTTAATAAGGAAATAAATATAGATTGGACAAAAATGCCATTTGTTAATATAATTATACTATATCCACTTATTATCAAATTAGATAATTATAATTTTCCATCCACTCGTGACCTAACTGATAAGGTAACGGGAAACTTTTAAAAGGTATTTATTCAATTTTTAAATTTTTGGTAGTATTCATACTACAGAAAGTTTAAATTTTAATTTAAATCAAATTATAATTGTTCTTAACAATGGGAAACAGACAGAGAAAAATAGACTCCAGCTAGACAGTTGGTAGAGCGCTACACTGGAAATGTAGTGGCCCATGGTTCAAGTCCCGGCACTTGAGCCTATTTTTCTCTGTCTGTCTCCCTGTGTTAATCATTTTATTACAAACGCGTTCGTAGATTCATCTGTTTTATAAGTATTTCGACGGTATTTCCTTAGGAAGACACCTGACATCTTGATATCCTGGGGCAACGGTTGACTTTGCCCCGAGCTGTCCCATGCTACGCTGCTTAATATAGGTTAGAGGTGGTATCTCCTTAGGAAGACACCTGACATCTTGATATCTCGGGGCAACGGTTGATTTTGCCCCGAGCTTTGTCCCGTGCTTTATGTAGGTCAACAGTGCTTGAAGTAATGAATCGTTTGGAGGGCCCCAGATCGGCGGAGGCCTTACCAGACCCGAACTGGGTTAGCTTGCGTCACCTTCCCTTGCAAAACTTCCTTGCTTAACTTCCAGCCTCATCCTAACTCCCTCTTTTAGCAACACAAAGCCACCTTCTGCAAAGATCAAGGCAATATTTAACCACACCGATCTCAACTACAATCTCTCTTCACCGCAACTCTTGCGCCTATTTACAAAATTAAACTTTTTTTTAATTTAAAAAAAAAACTTTACTCATCTATTACCTTACTCTGTAATTTTTTAAAAATATTTAATACACCGTCTTTTGCGACTTGAAGAACTTATCTATTTAAGCATGATTGCCTTATTTGTCCTCATTTAAAAAAAAAAAAATTATTTATACTAAGTCAATTATTTTTGGTTTTTTATCCATTGTTAATTGCAACACAAACGTTGTTAAAAAATAAACTATAATAATGATAATAGTACATATATGGTAATAGACATTGTGATAGACATCCTTTACTTTCCTTATTTTTAATTTGAACAAAAAAAAAAAAATTGCCGTATTCAAATATTTTTAAGATACTATATAAATACGTACTGCATCAAGTGGCGTATTAACGTATTTAAAAAGAACCAAAATGAAACCGTGTTTATGTTACGAAATTTGTTAAAACAATTGATAAACATTACATTAATTTGTTGCTAGATTCGCAGTATTTTTGTGCATTATGTGAAGATTTAAAAGTTAATGTTACTGTTACACATCACTAGTTTCGATTCATATATTTGTTGTACAAGTTAAATCACTTAATCTCTTTTTTTTAACATGAAACACTTCAAAATTTAATCCATGTATTCTGAAAAAAAATACCTTACAAAAAAAACCCTTACAATAAATAAATTTTTAATTTTTATAAATACATTTTATTTTTTTACAATAAAATTACTATACATTTTTAATTGTAAATACCTTAACAATTAAATTAAATACCTTACAAATAAATTGCGTTGTTCCTTATTATAAATTCAGTCATCTGCATATAGTAATACTAAAGTATTATGTTTATTTCTTGGACTGTTTTTGTTCTTCATAATAACATATATTTTATATAATATCGTCCAGAGAATTAAAAGTAAAAATACAGCATTTGTGCATCACGTCTATCGATCATAATTTATTGCTGTCTTTTTATTTTAGACTTTAGTAGATAAATCTTCATTTATATCAATTGTCATAACTGTTTGTTTTTAATTGATTTAAGACTTGTATGTATTTTCTACGGAATATTGTGTTGAAGTGGAAATTAAAAGTTAGCTTTTATTTATACTTTCTCCTTCCGCCCGCATTTTCAGTTTATAACCCTTTACCTGCTTTGTAACTTATAACCCAATGTCTTCTAACTGAAAAACCGTAATAAGTCATAATTTTTGTTCAGTGTCAGTACCCGTTGACTTTCCTTTCATCCAAAGTATTTTTGCTCCGTATTTATGAGGTTCTAAATAAGAAAACCCTTGCTCCGTTATTTCGTACTTGTATCCGTTGTATATCGGTAAAAAGGGTTGTGAAAAATGAGTAAACTCAGGGTATTTTTTTATTGCTTGTCTTGTTGTCGGGATTCCGTTGTACAGTTAGATTTTCGCAGGTAGTGCCGGTGTAGCGAGTGTCGTTATAGACATTAGATACCGGTCTGGAACGTCACTCCCCCTCGATTCTCTGTAGTCAGTGAAAGCTTTCAAAACTTTAATCTGGGCCAGTGGGTCCTTGGTTCGGGAGCCTCGTATAAAACTCATATAAAAGAATCCAGCTTTTATTCTTTTTATATCTTCCTTATTCAATACGATTCAAACACAAATTACAAATATCCCCATGAAAACACCAGCATTCAAATCAGAATAAATGATTATTATATACACATCTTTATGTACCTATACTAAATTTTCATGAATAAAAAAAAAACTCCTAAAAAATAATAATAAACATATTATACATACATATACTATTTATTAACAATAGATAAATCAAATTGAAATAAACACAAAAAACTAATTACTTATAATTTTACTTTTATTCATGAGTATATAAAACTCTATAGTTACATTCACTTATTTTAATTTGGATGTCGTAGTTTTACAAAAGGTATAAATATATATTTATGTCCGACATTTCTCTTCCGGTTTATGCGGTTGGAATCATTTCTATTTTTAAACTTATATTTAGAATGTGTTCCAAATAAAATGTTAAATACCTATATAACTTTCATTTGCAATAATTTCTTTCGTATAAGTGCGGTCTTAAAAATCTTAAGTATGTTAGTTTATTATTTAATATAAATATTTTATTTTTTTAGCATTGTAGTCAATAAAGGGACAATATTGTATTTAAAAAAAGCAATAATTGATTATATTTGGTATCGGTGGCATTGAAAAAAAACCAAAAATAATGTCAAAACTAAATTTTCATTTGATAAAATTATTTACCGAAATGTAAGGTGGAAAAAGTATTTCCTTATTCACGAAATATTGTTCTATTTTTAAGTATTTTGTTAAGTAATAATTTCGATAAAAAAAATTCTTTTTTTTCAGTTTTATTTCCAATTTAAGTTAGAATTATTTTGAATTTTTAAAGTTTCATGTATTTTTTTGTTATGTATGTAAAATTGACGTGATGTGTTTTTAAAAACACATTCAACGATGTATTTTGTCGATAGCTATTTAAATGAACACGAAATTTGTACGTCGTTAATTTTTAGTCATACGTTAAAACACAAAAGGTCTATTTTTGGCCTGAGTCGAATCAATTTGTCAGTTCCGCGAGCATATTTAATAGCCTGTTTCCTGGGAACAGATAGTTAAGAGGGGAGAGTTCGAATACTGAAGAAGTGGGAGCTAGAAATTCCCCTCACTACAAACACAAACACACGTACATAATACAAGGGATTATAACACTGTGATTGTCTGTCTGTTGTCTCTGTATTATCTTGTATATATAAGTAGACGTGTGTGTGTGCGTTATATACTCGAATGTATCGGGGACAGGAGAGTAGGTCAAGGAGATGAGGTATAACTGAGTATAGTACTACCTCACTCTTTCCTTTACATTTAGAATGAGTTAGATATATGTGAGATATTCTCTTGTGCATTCTAACCACTTATTTTCTATATCACTCTCACTCATATTACTACAAGAGTTTATATCACATTCTCTCTCATTTACTCCTTAACCATATGTTACTCTTATTCTTTTTTTTTTACTATAAATTCAAAATACTTTTATTTTTGTATTGCACATTCTTGAACTACTCATTAACAACTATATTACATGTACTTAGTTCCTGCTTAAAAAAATAGTTATTAAACTATTATTTAATAATTTTATTAAAAAATACTTTAATTATTTTCTAAACCATACTTACCTATACGTAAAAAAACTTTTTACATGTATCAAATCTAAATCTACAATATATTTATACTAATATATTACTATAATTTTACTTAATTTTTGTATACATTCCTTAAGAGTTTGGAATTTTAATGAATAGGGTATTGGGATTTTAATGAATAGGGTAAAACCAATTTGATAAAATAACTTTACCGTAATTTCCGCATATTTATAATTATATTTTAATGTAAAGAATATTTTTTTATTTTTCAGGAATTTTTTATTATTTATTTTTTCCACTATTTTTTTGTTCTTTTTTCCAAAAAAACAAACTATATTATAAACTTTTTTTCCCCATTGGCTTTATCAAAGGACGTTAGTTTTTCCTTAGGTAACTTGGGTAAAGGAAAAGGGCAAGTTTTTATCCTGCACGTCACTTAGCTTCCTTGAGCCCTTTATTCCTGTTCAGTCAAGCTCTCCGTAAAAAACCCTTCAGAAATAACCTAAGACCCTCCCTCACTTCTTTTAATCTTTAAAATTAAGATTAGTTTAGAAAAAAAGAGGAAGAAATATCAAAGGGCTTGAATTTTTTCGGAGTGGAAAAATTTGAGCTTGATTTTTTTTTTTTTTTTTTTTTCTTCCCCAACCTTTACTGGTAAACTTACTTGTCAAGAACTTTTTTATATAACTTAAGCTTAAAAAAAAATGTTTAAACATTTTTTTATTATTAATTAAATAAATTTGATTTATTAAAATAAGAAATTTCAGTCAAATCTACGTGTAGTGGCTACGAAAGACATATAATAATACTTTTTAATATAGATATGAATATACCTAAAAGCACAAACGAAATTTCAATACAGTTTTATTTGATACGACAAATATCATTTCTTTTTTTTTTTTGGCCAGGTGGTCATCGTACATAGGCTCTATCATTGACCGGTTTTACTCTATATAGGGGGACCGCAGTGGTCAAAAGACCTAATGTATTCTCCCCTCAAATGATAGTTCAAACTTACCTTCTACTATATATTTTGATATCTAAAAAAATGTTCCACTTTAATGGCCGTATTAATAGACATTTGAGTAACAAATCCATTTGTTCTGTAATTCTAAACTGTATAATTAAGGGATCAATGTCCTTAAAATTTCCACTATTTAAGCATATTTCTTAAGTAGTACAGTAATAATGTATTAAACACGGTAGCTAAGTAATACTACCGAGGTATTCTGTTGCATTTCTAATCCTTTTTCGGCTTACTAGTTTAACAACATACCTGTTCTAGGGAAACTTAAAAAGATTACTAACACCCCATGCGGAAAATTTCGCTACGTAAAAAAAACCCTAAGATGTAATTTAAACGGTAAAAGAGATCAGTACAACATTGTATATAATTAGGTAAGTTCCAAAATAGTTTGAACTACTTTAGCAAATTTAAAAGGAATATATTTTGTTCTGCAATCCTTAAAGATATTTGATTGCGATTTTTAGCAACTTTTTATAAGTGAATAAACTTTATATCCATTCCTAAACACATTTTTGGAAGAAGTATAACTTTTTTATTTATTATTATCTATAGTTATCGTTATCAACTTTATATATACATATATATATATACATATATATATATATATATATNTTATACTCATATTATTACTTTGACATCACCTAAAAATCGTCCTTATTCTAAAAAAAGTACGATTTTTATTTTTTGGTAAAAAAAAAAAGTGGACGACACGCCAATTGTTGTAAAAAAAATCCACTTTTGACTCTAAAAAAACGTGATCCCCCCTACTGACAAATAATAGTAAACTTTAAGGGGGAAAAAAATCATATAGGTATTTATTGTGTAAAAAAGTTTTTTAGCGGAGTTTTTGTCGTTTTATCTTTACTTTAGTCCCTTGATGTAAGCTTTCCGTATCTTGCTTTATTCTGCGGTTTTTTTGCGTAACTTTTTTTTGCACCTTTTAGAGCTCATCCCTTAAACTTCTTTGACTTTAGGGTGCTACCTTCTTTTTTAAATCCTTTATATTAACTTCACTTTTGTGCCTGGGTGCCTGGGGGAGTTCCTGGGGGAGTGCCTGGGGGGTGTGGGTGCCTGGGTGCCTGGCGTCAACATTTTTGGAAGGCTATTTAACCCTCTTCTACTTATCCGATCGAACTGAAACTTGGCACATAGGCTCTCTTATTTAATTTTATTTATTAATTTAACATGTATGAAAGTCTTATTCTAAAGTAATAATAAACTTCATAGCTACATTTATTTTGTAGTAATATGTGATTACTTTTATGAGATTATTAACCTTTTCTTAACTAATTACAATTATAGTTTATATTTATACATAGTTCACACAAAGTGTATTTATGTCTCGCCTTATTAACTTGTTGGTCTTATCGTTCACACAATATGATGGTTTTTCCGTGCTATTAGGTCCGTGTCTTCCTCCTTGAAGATATCTTAATGTAAAATCTAACTGTTCTTAGACTATTTACCTTGACCGGTTCAGCCGATTCTAAAAAAACAATAGCAAATAAGCAACCTTCTCCTGGTTTTTTCGAACCTCTGCCTTCTGTATTATTAAAATAAATCTTTTTATATCCATATCTATCCATATGTTCTTTTTCTTGTTATATAAACTATTTTTTATATCTTATATTCCATTTTAATATTTTTAATTGTATCATAATATAATATTTTTCTTTATTTACAAGCAAATTAATTTAAACTTCTATTTAATTTTATTTTCTTTTTACTGCTATTAAAATACTACTTATTTTGAAAGCTTAATTACTTCAATTTTGGCTTCCAAGCTTATACCTAAGGTAACGGAAGCTTTATATGATCGTTCTGAAAAGCAAATTTTTTTTATGGCTCCAATTTCAAAAATCCAAAAAATAAATCTGTTTTAGACATCAGGGGACATAATATGGGGTTCCGACAGTCTGTCGCTCAATTTTGGTGAACCATTCGTCCGATTTTAATGAAATTTGGATGATAGGTAATACTTAGCCTATTGTTTGTCCATATAAGTTAAAACATGTAAGTTTCAAACCTTCTGCGTGCTTATTTGTTTCGGCTTCAACTTGCGCACAAACATATAAATTTATATTTTCAAAACAACATCATCTGATATTTATTAAATCTGGATTATTTGTCGACAGTAGCCCGCAGATAGCCTTAGATTCATTTTAACCTTCCGCCCTCTTTAAATCTTGCTAAATTAGCTGCTTTAATTCATGTTAAGAATCGAATCAATTTTAACAGATTTTAAAAACAGGGGGAAAAATTAAATATATTTGACAAAAACAAGCTGTATTAGCATGAAATGATAAAAGTATACGGAATAGTACGCGAGGAAGCTATGTGCCACACTCATTGTCAGATTATTTTATTTCTTTTATTCTACTTTAATTTGTTTTATGTATCTTTAATAATATTTTTAAACTATGTTTTTTGTCTGATATTTTTTTAAAACTTCATTATCATAATTTTTTTTAGCTTACGTAAATAAAATCATTAAAACAAATAAAACTTCCTTGCCAAATCTTTATTATTTTACTAAAAGGTTGAAGACCTCTAGACACACATTTTTATTTGAGCTTGGAGATCATTGGCTTTTAGTTCTGGTTTTAGCTTCTTATTTTTCTGCTTCTGTTTGCTCTATTATATTTTTATTGATGTCGTCTATTTCCTCGGTGTAGCTTTTAAGTGCTGACTTCTTGTAATTTCGCTTTTCTTCTGTTTCCCTTCCGACTCCTTTATAAGGTGTGAATCTTATTTACGGATAGTAAAATCGCTGATTACAGATTTATATTTAATCGTAAGATACCTGTTTGAAACCTATTTAATTATTCATTTTTTTCTTTTTGCTTTATTCAATAAACAACGTAATTAGCTATTCAGCTTTTCTCATATACATTTGATAAGCTAAAAAAAGCCCAACATATCCGTTCCATAAGTTTATATATATATAATAGCAAATAAGCAACCTTCTCCTGGTTTTTTCGAACCTCTGCCTTCTGTATTATTAAAATAAATCTTTTTATATCCATATCTATCCATATGTTCTTTTTCTTGNCTTTACTATTATGGTTGCCGTGTAATTTCGGCTGTTTTAAAAGGTTTTTTTTGGAAGTGTGTAATGCACGGTTTAGTCTATAGAGTCGGCTGTACGGCGCAGAGTGGGTCCTTATAGAAATTCGGCTCTTTTAAAACTAAAGAGGGGAGAATCAACCCCGTTAAAGATAAATGGATTGAGATGTGAGAAAACATCTTAGAAAAAAGAGGGGATGGTTTTCACCACGTGCGAGTGTTGGTGGGGATGAGATTTGTTCCCATCACGTGGGCTTATTTGTGCGAATGTAGTGGGGGTGAGTTGAGATTGTGACGCGCAGTCTGGTTTTGGATGTCTGTGCTGATTAGATTAAGCCCGCTATATTTTCGGGGGTCCAATGTATTGCCGTGTTTAGCCTAATGTGGTCCTAACACGGCGCAAAACATCGGAGCTCCAAGCGTCCCCCACTATTATGAATCCTGAGACCCCCACTCCGGCCGTGACGTACGTTCCCCCCACTACAGCGCTACACTACCATGCTACAATCCCCCGACTATGCCTTGGATTTTTTTTCCTCCTTTTTGTACACCCGAAAATACTATAAAAAACGGGTACAGGCGGGCCAGTTATTGTTCAACTCTCAAAGTGGTTCCACTGCCGAAATCTCTCGTGTTATATTCTCGTTTTATTCACGTATATAACTCTTAAAAAAAAGAGGAAAAAATACGGGCGAAAATTTTAAAACAAATAAAGTCTGTTCTTTTGTTTATTACAATTATTGTGGCTTTAATTTAAATTTAATTCCTTTTCATAATAATAATGTGTTTATAGGTATTATTATTATATTTCTGATTTTTTTTTTATAAGAGTTTAGAAGTAATGAGAAAAAAAAGTTTTATAAGCTAAGCTTTATCCTTATCGCTTATTGTCTTTTTATGAGTGGGAGTTAATATTGTCCTGAAAAAAAATATTCTGACAACGTTACAAGATCAACCTTTATTTTTTATTTTTTATTTTTTATTTTTTTTTTTTCCTTCCTTCTCAAGAGTTGCGGAAAGGTTTTGAACCTGCTTTATCCTTTTTAAAGGGAAAAAACCATTCTTTAGAGTTCCTTATTTTCCATTCTTCTAAACTTCTTGTGGTAATTGTGCCGAAAAAAAAATCTACCGATACAAAAGAAATCCTTATATTTTTAAAAGACTTTCTTAAATCCTTTTTTTTTGTATTTAACAGCTAGTTTTATTTTCTTGGGTCCTTAAAACTCTTCCACCCTTCTTTTCGCGATCTTTTAACTCTATTATAGAAAAGAGGATCATTGTTAGTAAGAATTGTTGTCAAAGAGTTCTTGTAGGATATCCTTGCAGGTACCTAAGGAGTGGTAAAGGACCTCGGAGTATCTCGTAGTAGTGTGAGAGGAATGACAGGACCCTGCCTCTGTTTCCTTTGTACGTGTGTTTCCTGTTTTGTTTGAGGTGTATCACGCTATCAGCCTTGGTAGTGTTTACTACAGTCTCCTTTCCGATTTCCTTCTTCATTTTTTCTCACCGAAGAAACCAAGGAAAATACAAAAGCGATGAAAAAAAAAAAAGAACCGAATTTCTAATTCGAATCTTAAATACTCCTCTTTTTATATTAACATCCTTGTATATTAAAAGATTATCTTCTCATAATTAAATTATAATTATTGTAACTAATCATTTTTCTTATAGCCTACTTTTAAATTATTAATTCATTTTATCAGTTATAAAGGTAACGTTCAACCAGGTAGAACCTGAAATATAACATTGAATTCAGCAGTCAGCAAAGAACGACAGCTTTATGTTGAATGTCACTTGTATCCCATCTTTCCGCACTTTTAAAATAAACAGAATCTTAGCTCATTATTATTTCAAGGGATAATTGCTGATCAGTTTGTTTTTAACATGCTTTTTATCAAGAACAATTTAAATCAAATTATAATTATTATTAACAATGGGAAACAGACAGAGAAAAATAGACTCCAGGTGCCGGGACTCGAACCACGGTCCTCTATATTTCCAGTGTAGCGCTCTACCAACTAGCTGGAGTCTACTTTTCTCTGCATGTTTCCCACTGTTAATGATAAATTATAATTTGATTTCCGTAGTATGAATTCTTATCAGATCAGGATTTATCATCAGATTAGTATTATCAATACATTCTCTTTCCCTTAGCACAATTGTGCCTTATTGATTTTGTTAAGTACTATATAACTAATGAAATTTTGTTTTATTTTTGTCTGTTTAGTTGATACCGCAGTAGTGCGGAGCGCTACTGGAGCCCCTTCAGCAGTTGCACAGCAACATAGCGCCTACATAAAACAAGAACCTCCTGAGCAAAAAGCACTATTGCACAGTATCTTATCTCAGCACCATGCTGCCTTCTTAGCTTCAGCATCTTGCACCACAACCGGTAAGCACTTTAATACTTAATCGTCTAATAAGTCTAAAGTACCTTTAAAACATATGATTACGTCATCAACTATATATTGTTTTAAATTTCTACTCCTAAAAAAAAAATATACGATTTTTTATTTTAAAAAGAAACTATTAATAGAAATTAGTTTGTGAATATAAAAAAAAGAAGGCACGTGGACTTTATGTAGCTGTTGTCTTGAAAAAATAAAAAAAAACTATAAATACATCTAAACCGATGCCAATGTGAGTTTACTTGAGTTTGTCCTGTAATTCTTTTTGTTATTCAAAGTCAAACACATTTTTTAAATTAAATTTGATGCAACATGCTGTTTTACTATAGTAGAACAAAAAAGTGTGGAGAAAATAATGTTAACCTTTTAATTTTTTATTGTTAATAGTTAATATAATCTATAAATAACTCTGTTTGGCTGACATTATCGTATGTTATATTCATAATTTACTACATATAACGTTGTAGGAATTTATAAAATAGGTATTTTTTTTATTTTTCAAAAAAAAATTAAACCGGTTAAAAGGAAATTTTCCCTCAAATCACGTTATTTCCTGAAATGTTGGAAAGTCTGTTTTCTTTCGGTTTAGGGCATTGGCACCGTTAATACCTGGGTAAGCTGGAATTTTCGACTAAAATCGTATTCATGTGGTAAAAACCTACCATCTCATTTTAATTGGGGAAATTTGAGTAGGGATATTTTGCAGTTGTTAAGTTGTTAAATTTATGAATAAATAAAATAACAAATTTCCCTTCTTTTTCATTCTTGTTATTTTTAATGGATGCATTCAATTTTGAAAATTATTATTAAATATATATATATATATATTATTTATTATGGTTAAAAAAAGGTTATAGAGTTTTATCAATTAGATTTATTATTTTTATAAGGGTATAATGAATGTATTTAAATGATGTTGGTATATTGTAAGAGAATAAATAGTTTAAGAGTCTGAGCTTTTGAACGATTAACTGGGTTCGTGAGTGGTTGAGAATTCTGCTAGAATGACTTACATCAACTGACTCTCATGACTTTCATCTTGCTCTACTAAAGTAAAGAAATCTAATCTAGCCTTGGTCTATTTAACGTTATCGTTATACCCGAGGCGACCCTCTTGTGTAATCGTATTTGAATTACCTTCTTTTTTTCCACAAACACCTTTAATTCTTATAAAATTTTTTGTTCGCGCGTGCCAGAGTACGTCTACACTGTTATTCGAGACGTTATTAATATCTTTTAGAAATTGAAATAAAAAAAAACAACCACCTTTTTTTCAACCCTTTTCAGTAGAAAGTTAAAAGTGTGGTTTTCGTCTTATTTAACATCTTCAGACAAAAACCTAAAGGGTTGTTTACATTTTCGAACATCGCGTGGGCGGATGTCCCTTTTACATAACCAGTCCAGATGCTGTTTTTCGGTTTTGGGCCCCATCGCAGGGCCAAACGCTTTTCTAGGTTGCACATGCCGTAACTATTGTGTCATGTTACTTCCAAAGCCGCAAGGGCCTGTATCCAATATATTTTTCTATTTTTCTTCTAACCCTTTTTGATGGAAGGGTTGAACGCGTGCCTCGCGGCAGATGTAACTTCTATTGTTTCCTTACATCACACCAGCCTCCTTTTCCGAATTTTTGGAAACCCTTTATATTTCACCCCTTTTTCCCGAAAATCCCTTATTTCGCAGCAGCTACCCTTTTAGTAGCTTTACGTTGTATTATTATTTAGACATTATATTTATTTTTTTCTAGCATCTTTTCGCCCTCCAGTTTCGCCCCTTGCTTTCAGTAGCATACCCTAAATTAATTTATTACACGAAGGTTCCCCTAGTAACTAAAACAATTTTTTTTATCAGTGTTGTCGCATTTCTACGCGCGTGTCGGGCCCCACCTGCACAAACAATGGATATCGGGTAAAGATCACCTCGCTTTCCGATCTCCACCTAGTTTTTTCCATTTTACAATCGCGTAACACATAGTAACCGACTTCTCACCGAGCGATTAAAAACAGAAAAACTCGTCTTAAACCCGCTAATTAATAATAACTTTCCATTTTTTTCTCCTTCGGCCGTCTCTCTTTACCCCTTTCTCCGCTGCTTCGCGTGCAGAACCAGTCCGTTTTCGCTCGAACCCGTTCTCCCCGTAAGAAAACGCGGTCACTTTCATCGTTCCAGATTCACTCTTAATGAAAGAAGTTCCGTCGAGTCTCGCCGTGTGTGGCTCCCGTCTCCTTCATGCACCCATTGTTGGCCGCCTTCTAATCGGAGCCCTCACTCCTAGAATAATTCTTTATCATTAATACCCTGCCAGAGAAAACTGCGCCTGGATTTTACGCCGAATAAATTATTCCGAACATATACGAGTAGTTTACACGAAGAGGTAGTTTTTCTTCGATAAACTCTAGCCTGACTTTCGGTTTCGATCGAGATCACTCGACGATCTCTAATTTGTTTATTCAAAACAAAGAAACTAATTAATATTTAATCGATTGTTTCAACAGATCTATTCAAAAGAGAAGTGAAATGTTTAAAATTTTAAAACATCCCACTTTTGGGAACTCGAATTAAGTCTTCAAGGGTATTCAAATCTGACAAGTTGCTAAAAGTTCTTTTAGCAGTATCTTTGTTTTTAGCTTGTGAACCACCTAAAGCTTTTTAAGCACCTAATTTTGATTAATCTTTCGCTAAAATCCAGTAATCTATATCATTAATTTCCCCTGATTTGTTGGTGTGGCAGCTTGTGTAAGATTGTTATCTCTAATAGGCAATATTGGTTGTAAAGCAGCTGTTTGTGACGGTGAGGTGTCTTCGGATGATGCATCTGTTGATGCAGGTCCCCAAGGATTCTGTACAATGCATCCACCTGGCCCTTCACCCAAAGGGTTAGGGCCAACCCCTCAATTTTTTGGGTCGAAATCCCTCGAATCCATATCCACCCCTTTTGACCTTTCCCTAAAGCACTTTATTGGCTCTGTATTCCTTCAAGGGTAAAATTTTTTTGGTCCTATTTTCTAGTTTCCCATTTTTTACAGAATATTTGTCGTTTGAGTTACCCCTCTTTGCTTCAGATCAGTATCAGCGGCATGTGTAACCCACACCCCTAATAACGGTTCACACATTTCTTTTTAATGTCTTTTAGGTTTTTTTCCGACAAAAATAAATTTAGTGGGGTTTTTGACTTTTTTTGGCTTGCGCTCACTTCACGCATTTTTACTTCGGGGTTAAGAGTATCAACTTTTATCTTATCACTTTAAACATAGAGATAATTGTCTATTTACATAAAAAAATACCTCTTTTAAATGTGATACAAAACAGGCATGTAAAGGAGCCTTATTGTACACACCGCTTTTCAAAAGGATAACCTTTTCGCATTCATTTTTTGATGTTTTTGGACTAATTAGTTTCCACTGATTCCATAAGTTCAATATAAGGTATAAACAATTTGACTGTCACTTTATATGTCCATACATATTATACGGCGAACACTATCCTATAAGTATTAGAATTACCTGTCTCTTGGGATTAATTTATCTGTTGTTTCTCGATCATAAATGGTAAAAGCACATCAGTTGCGGGTTACTTTTTATCCTGGAATTAGAGCTTTGATGTATCTATCATTATTTGTTCGGCTGCTTAGAACGTTTTATAGATTTGAAGTCTGAAGGTTATATATTCTTGTTCTCTTGCTTCCCATTTTCAAATTTCTTGATGTATAAAGTGGATCAAATCAATGTCTTAAAATTTAGTTTATTAGTGGAGCAGTCTCTGCTGAAAGTAGATGTAAATATAATGCGGGATAAGTTCGGTCGAGTTGTAGTATTGGAAATGTCACCAGCTCAGTCGCTCAGCCTTGGAACGGCCGAGTTGTTCAGTGGTTCCCCATGTTCGTGTCGGTTTATCGGTCTCGCCAGTCCGACTCCCTCCAAGTTCCAATGTTTACGCAAGATCTCGTCTTCCCTCCAGTTCCATTACCTCGTTTCCTTCCCTCCTGCTCTCCAAGAAGTCTTGCTTGTTTCCTAAACTGTTTTTATGCGCAACCTCGGTTCTGTCCCTTGCACCATAGTTTGCACTCCCACTATTTTCTTTAATCACTCACTTTCATCACAGTTTAGCACGATAACGCTCTCTTCACACCTCCTTCTTCGTCCTAGGAACGAATTGAGGTTCTCGCTTGTTTCATTCTTTTCTACCGTGTCCTGTTTTCCTGTCGCTATAGCACTAGTTTCCTCGCTTGTGCAAACTCCGTATTGCTGTAAAGTTCCTAGATATCGCAACTATTGTAGATACTCTCGTCTATACCTGATAGTCGTGAACACTTTGTTTTCCTTGAAAAACAAGTTATACATTTTTCACATTCTTTAACTCTATAAATATGCAATTTACAGAGATAATTATTTGCATTTAAATATCTATTTTACAAACAGCTCTATTAGTTATAGGTTATAGTTGAAACCTTAGTTTCTTAGATTCACCGAAGATGTTAGCGAACCATTCATATGATTACATTATATCCACGTAACAAAAAAAGATAGTTTGCATTATTCTGGAGGTTTTTTTTACGTTACTGTCAATTGTAAAACAGTTAAAGAACTTGAACCAGTTTCACAAAGTGGAAATTAGAACGCAATTATATAACTAAGTGTCTTTAGCGAGCATTATATGAGCCTTTATTACTTTTAGCATTGGAAGGAATAAGGAAACCCGTTATAGTTTTTATCTTGAAGCATTGTATAACCACTTTATCCACAGTGTAAAGTCTATAGTAGTCAACGGATTATAAAAAATAGTTACAATTGATTTATTATTTCGACATTAATTGTTACAATTAAATACTCAAGTTTCTATTCAAAACGTACACATTTATGCTTGTATTTACAATCAATTTCTTTCATGTCCACGTTTTAAAAATTTCTCACTTTATTCAAAACCATGAATTAAATTTAACCTATATTTAGTTTTTATTATCATAAAATGAAAAAACTGAATATTATACATGCCTTAGTACTAAGCGTAAATAGTACATATTTCGCTTATTATTTCCTTTTTCTTCTTTGCATTATTTATTTATTTATTTTTTTTTTTAACTAGGTTTGTTTAAAATATATATATATAAATGTATATAGTAATAAAACAAATATTATTTATTGCTTATTTCATAACACAGACTATGTTCATACATAATAAAACTAGTACCTACGTTTCTTTTTGAAGTGTTCATTGAATAATTAGTATTATTGCTGGTTCATAAACGGATTTTATGTAATAGTTTGTTCGAGAACGTAAGATGTTACCTGTAATAAAAGCGTTATTTACACCTGTACGGTTCCATTAATAACATAGTTAAGAAGGATGTTGAATAGTATTTTGCTACCTACTGTGAAAAAAAAAAAACGAAAAAACAATTTTAAACCCAAAATATACTTTGTTGCCACCTAACAATGTTGAAGCAGTTGGTGAAATAAGTCAAATAGAAAATACTCATTGATGTAATATCCTAAATTTTGTAATTTTCTAATGTGTCGATGTTTTTTTTTTTGTAATTTAGGATAAAAAATTATGACTATCCCGGAAACTGTTTCGTACGGAATGCTCAGTTTAATTAACGGATGAGATGTGAGATGTTTTGTATTTATTTATTATGATGAGCTGTTTGTTAAAGAATTGTTATATTGCACAATCAATTCGTTGTCGGTTTCGAAAAATGTTGTCCAAAACCAAAACAGGACGAAATGGTAACCATATAGAAATAAAAATCATCTTTTTTTCGTCGATTTTTTTTTTTTAAGTAACTTCCTTACCGGAACGTTGATAATACTGAAGAAGACAAAATGTGAAAAAAAAAAAACTATAGGAAGATCAAAAAATGGAAAAAGGAATGTCCGTTACAAACGTTAACCAGTATTATGAAGTTAAACCGGACAAGGGAATTTAATTTTGGGTAAGATTCGAAAGGTATGATGAGCTTGACCACTGTCCATTCCTTGATACCGGTTTAGACTCATCCCTTTCATGCGGTGCATAATATCAGAGGGTTAGGTATTAGGCACTGGGCACTGGACCCTCCTTAATGATTCTCTGCCCTTTGCGACCTGTCGAACGCTTCTACTCAGAATAAAAAATTACCCTTCAACGTGCCCTTCTTCCTATTGTGTTAGGATATGACCGTTTTTTTATTTTTACAATTTATTTTTTTCAAATTCTAATGAGCTAAAAGTAGTGGACAGTGTCCACTCCTTAAAAACTGACCAGTTCCTCAAGTTCGTGTTCCTTAGATGCCCTTTCCCAAGAACTGAAATGACCCTAGACAAAATGTACGACCTTCCAAACCTTTATAGTTATAATATAATCCAAAATCAAAAATTCTAATTATATGCGTCTGTCCAGTTCTTTATTTAATCCTTTATTTTTCTATGTGGTTTTTCCTTCTTGCTTTAAGTTCTTTGCAGTTCCCATGTAGTGGACATCGAACGGTTTTTTTTTTCGTGGCAGTAAGATACCGTATAATTTTTATTACCCTACGAAATAACGAGTTGGATCTTCCTCATAATTTTATATTGGTTGAGTAAACATAAATCATTGTAACGGTTTCTTACTAGTTTCTAATAAATTGAAATATGCAGTTTCTCGAAAGGTACAGAAATGGTCACTCCCAATGCATTTCATTCCTAAGAATACAACTTTTAATTAATTTATTTAATTAACTAATTTTAAGTAATTACTAAATGCATTACTTTAAACCCAACATCATTGCAGTTTGTAATATCTGACGCTCATCATTATACATGTTTTTAACCATTTTTAATTTTTTTTTAAATACCCCATAATCGACTGCCTCTTTATTTCTTGCACAATTGTTTCTAAATTGTGAGACATATTTCATATATAACGTATGTTTCATTATTTGCTAAATTCCTCCTTTTTTATCACTTTTAGATTAATTAATTATATTTCCTTTTAATTGTGGAAAATCACTATAGATTTTATATAAAGATAATAATACAAATTACAGATTACAATTAAAGCTGACTCACTTTTTCGCCCAAGAAATAAAAAATGAAAATGAACTCCTTTGTAGAAAAGGTTTTTATCTAATTCGAAATAATGTTTGTTAATGATCATTTTATTATAATATATATAATATATATAATATATACTACGAGTATATATACACACACATTAAATAATTCTTATAGATTATTAAGACATATTATATTATTGAAACTTAAAATGTTATATTCTTAATTAATTTTAAGATAACCGTTTTAAATTATTATCATTTATCATTATTAAATTTTCATCTAAATAAAAATTACTTTATACAACATAAATTATTTTTAACTATTTCTTCATTCCATTCATAAAAAAAAAATCCATCTAATAAAATATGAACTAAGGAAATAACAATCAATACAACTAATATCCTTTATTAAAAGAAATAAAAATCATATGTTGAATGATCTTTTTTTATAAAAATAGATATGATGTCAAGAAAATTTTATTGTACTCGAATATTTCACATGATTTATTATTATGGAAATACGGTTTTATTTCTTTGTGGAAAAAAATAATAATTTAATGATTATTTATATTCAAAGAAAATAAAAAAATTGTAAATCAGCATTAATTGTGAAATCAGAAAAATCTTTTTAATAGTAATATGTATTATATTATTATTAAAATAGTTGTTCATTTAAGCCGTGTCCAGATTGCCGAACCGAACAGAAGAAACTAGACGAGCATTGGTGTCTACGCATGCCCAGTCTGAGATGCGCAGGCGCACTTCAAACTGGGCATGCGCAGAGACCAATGCTTGGCTCGTTTCCTCTGTTCGGTTCGGCAATCTGGCCACGGCTATACGAGAACATGTTTGTTTAAATGAATAACTTGGTAAAACGGTAGCAATATTTTTCAGTTTGATTGCATTCCACGTGAAAGGTTTAACGGTTGCTACCAACGTTGTTACGATAGCACTTTTAAAGGATGCTCATTTAAAAGAAGGACGGTTAATATTGCGAGATAAGGTTGTGTAAGGATTTGCTAAAAGGTCCAGGATCATCTTTTATTGTTAAGGTGGAGGACTTGGTCCAGTATCTTGTCTTGTCCATAACGGACATGGTCCTGCGGTAAACAGGTTTGTAACCTCCCAATCAGCTGTTTTTTTCAAAAGCCTTAACGGCCTTCCTTATAGATAGAACCCTCCTACACTTTTTAAACTCATCCTTTGACCCTACTTGTCTTTTGTTCAACCTGCTTTTTTCTTTTGTACCATTTGCATTATCTCTCTTTATCTTCTTCCTTTTAAAAAAAATTTCCTCGTTGAATCCAGGAACCATTAAAAAATATTCAAATCCATTTTTTTCTTTAAAACTCAACGGCTATTTTTTTTTTTGTTTTTTTACATGAATTCTATTCGTGTAAAAAAAAACTATTTCTATTTTTTATCTATTTCTTTCATGTTTTCAAAATCAAATATTATATTTTTTAATCAGTTCAATTTGCTTTATATAACAGTTATTTTCATAGTATTCGACATAATGATCTACGAAGTTAATTCTTTATAATTTTATTGATGGTGAGGAGACATCTCATATAAGATTCACGCATTACGATAAATTAAAACAAAAACCTATTTCTCCCTTTATATATACATATATTATATACATATATATATATATATACATATATATATATGTATATATATATATATATATATA
>KZ651304.1:130367-153373 GCA_001010745.2 Gerris buenoi | reverse complement strand
TTTTAGGATCTTAGCCCTATATATATATATATATTCCCGAGTTTGTGTTGTTGGAGTGATCTTTATATATATATATATATATATATGTGTGTGAATCTGAAGCAAAGTCTGTACTATTTTGTGCATTTTTATCTTCGTTACAGGTTCAACTGAGTGCCCGTCAAAAGGTACTACGGGTAGGTCACTTTAAAATCCATGTATTTACTATCAATTATTTTTATTTATTTTTAATTATTCTGCACCATGCTTATTTATATAGTGAGTTGCATGCATTATTAATATGCATTTTGTCAGCGTCTTTTTTTTTAATATTATTTACTTATTTTATTTTTTCATGTACAATTTAGACACTGCATTTAATCTCAAATAAGTTTAGCAATAATAAATCAAATTAATTCTACTTAAATAAATGTATTATGTAAACATAAAATAATGCATTTAGATAGTTTTAATATCTTGTTAAATAAAATAAATGATTTAAAATAGTATATTTCAGTTACTTAGTGTATATTAAGTATTGTCTAGGTGATTATTTTAGATTCCAGTAATGATTTAGCATCTAGAACTAGCTTAGAAATAAAATATCTCTTATGATAGTTGATCGTTTATATTTATTTATTTTTAACGTTATATTTAAATTCCAAAGGAATATAAATGTATCATTTACTACTTTATTAATGAAAATGCACTGAATCGCTTTATTTTTTTTCATAAATTTAATTAATTTTAACTTATGAGTTAAATTAATTCACGGGGTTTCTTTTTAGGTTTCTGTACGAAGTACAAAAAGAAACCTTTTATAATAACGGCTCTGTCTGTCTGTCTGTCCGTTGGCATGTTTCAATTTAACTACTATAGCTATGGGAATAAGAAATTCTGCACACATGTGGCATCTCGGCATTTGTGAAATCTTTACACTTTTTGGAGTTTTCACACTTAATATTTCCAAGATGGCGGCCAATATGGTGGGCAACTAAAAAAAAGTTTTTAGTCACCATAACATGTTATATACATCAATTTAAAGGTCTTCAAATGTAGAAAAAGACTATGCAACTTTTAAAAGTTTAACATTTAATAATTTTAACTTTATCGTACAGAAACCGGCGATTATCCGCCTGACGTACTTACGTGAAGCGCTCCTTACTTCTTTTTAGTTAAATATGATTCTTTTAACGGCTTTTTACTTTTTGGTGATTTAAATCTTTTGGACTTAATCTTACTTCAGTTTTTTATTATTATTATTGTATTTTGGTACGTTAACGTTAAGATTCAAGACTAATGCGTGGTTTTTTGTGTTGATACAGGTGTTTGCCGAAGATCACCAGAATGTGGTGGTTTGACCGGCGGTGTGGGCAATGCTGCCCCTCCCGCACCAAATACTTCAGCACTCTACCCGTCACCACATTTCCTCTCGCCCTACTACCCTCAGCCACACCATCCCCAGAACAACCCTTACACCAATCGCACCTGTAAGTAAAGTTTACCATTTTATGTATCTTTAAAATAATGTTATCTCTACACGATCGATCGTGATTTTGCATATCAATTCACGATCGTGTTAGTAAATTTAAATAAAGTTATCTCTATACGATCTTCCAGGATTTTGCATTTCAATTCACGATCATTTCATTGCTTTAACTAAAGTTATCTCTATACGATATTTCATAATTTTGCACATCAATTAACGATCATGTTAGTGCTTTAAATAAAGTTCTTGGAGTATTTTTTCATTTGAGATGATCGTTTCTCGTTCTTTAAATGGACTTTCATCATTCATCACAAATCCCAGATATTTTTAAAATCCTGCGCAACTAAAGATCATGCTAAACATTCTATATAACATATGTTATTTCAAGGAAAAACTCATATCTTTTGAAAGTAAGAGATTTAAAAAATTAATCATATCAATGCTTTTTACTCGTCTATCTTAAATTTAAATATTAATGGACATTCCTTTAAGAAATCATTGGTGAATTTTATAATTTAATAATATTATTTAGACGTAAATACCACGCACTTATTAATACATTTGACTTAAACGTATAAATTTGAATTACCATTTTAATCCAAATTAACATTATCTAGTTATGTGTAACAAATATACATGTTAAATCAAATCGCAACACATATTCATAAATTATGTTTGGAAATATTCTATTCAAATAACTATGCAAATGTTGGTCCATTATGATTATTTATCATTAAGCATATTTAAACATTAAATTGACTTTCCAATTTTAGTGCATTGATTAAATCTCATATCTCTAATCCGTGGTTAATCATAATTATTTCATTAGGCAAACGAATAAATTTATTTATTTATTTTTTTTTTTTTTCTTTATTATGTTTAATTTAGGGTGTCAATTATTTGCAATTTATATATTTTTCATTTAATATTTATTAGTGAAAATGTATTTTATATACATATTTATATTATAGTTAATATAAGATCTATAGATTTGAAATATCGATAGCTGGTAGTACCTTCATTGTTGGAATGCTCATCTTCTTTACATAAATACTTACATTCTTACATTAAAACTTAAACATTTTATACTTATATAATTTGTTTCAAAGATCAAATTAATTAGTTTTTCGGTTGTTCTATTTAAATTTTCATCGAAAATAGATTGATTTGTAAGACCATTGCTTCAAGTCGGAGAAGCTACCTGATTCTCGGTATAATTGGCAAGTGCAACGAATCCATCTATCACTTCGTTGTGCACTAGCAACAAATAAAATTCCCCCTTTTGCTTGTTACATTATTATTAATTAAATTAAAATGTTGCCAAAACACATGTCAGAATGCATTGTTGCACGCTCTAGTAACGTTTTATTTATTTTATATTATACTAGAAGCCTATTTCGATCTTAAGTATCGACTATAAATTTTAGATTTTATTCTTAGTAAATTTTTTATATATTTGAATTTAAGAGCGTGTTTGAAATTGTATTTATTGTTAGGTGTTTTTTTTAGGATCTTAGCCCCCTGGGTTATGTTGAGGTGGTCAGGGCAATAAATAGATATAGAAATATAGCTTGGTTGTTGTGAGTCAGTGTTAGTTTGTATTGTTAAGAAGGGGGGGGGGGCCTCTGCGTGTCGAGACTGGTATTTTGCTTGTGTGTGTGTTGTATCTCTATTATATAACGTTTTTCTTGTCTCAGTGTACAAGTTTGTAGGTGTTTCTCAGTGTTTGAGTGCAAGTGGGTAGTGCTAGTAAAGAAGGTAGGGGGGGAGGTTAGCCGAGGACCAATGCCCTCGCCAAGGTCGTCATCTGCGCATGCTCAAACCCGCAATCCAACTCAGGAAATCTCAATTTTTTTTTTTTTCACTTTCGCATTGGCAAACCTGTTTTTCTGTTGTTTTTTTTTTTCTCGAAGGAAAAAACAAAACTGATTTTTTTTCCTACCTTCTTTTAAGTAGACATTTTGTTTAAATAATATGTTTAAGTGATTATAAAATATTCAATTTATATAATATAATATCTGTTAAAAATTAAAATAATTATTTGCACATATATAAAATTAATAAAACGGTATCTATTTGAAAAATAAAATAAAGTACATTGTAATTCACACAGTATGAAAATATATATTTTTTTAAACTATTTTCATAGTTTTATTATTTATATAAATTATTTTAATCAATATTATATTATATCGAAGTTTATTTATAATTTCCTTTACATAATTATTAACTTTATTAATTAAAATTTTCAAGTTGATTATTTTGTTATAAAATATTATTATTTAGTCAAAGGGAGGGGGTAAAGTGCCAAAGTATTAAAGCGCGCATGCTCCTTGACCTTGGTTTGACCGTTTCAAAGTCACAGTGTCGTTGCACTTTCCCACCCCCCTTGTTAACCCTACTATATCAATATACTAAATCACTAAAGCAAAAAAAAATATAACTCGACCTTGCCTATCTTATCAATTTTATCACTCTTAAAGGTTTATGTACTATCAACAAAAAATAACATTTTATTATTTCTGTTTATTGTTAATTCCGCTCGCATTTCTTTTATTATTTTTGTAAGAGTTCATTATCAATATATTTTTTTACTTTTAATTATCTTTATGTATTTTATTTATATAGTAATTAAGATTATAAATATATATATATATAAATATGTATCAATTTTAGGTGAGGTTGTCATTTCGCTTTTTCAATAACTAATGATTTTTTTTAATGATTTCCTCAAAATGTGGTTTTATCTTCTTAGTATAAATATACTCGAATAAATATATATCAAAATTAATTAAAATAATATTGAGATTACTTAATATTAATTTATGAAGAGAATAAAAACAAAAGATATTTAAAAAAAAAAAGGAACACGTGAACTAGTACTTACCGATAATAAATATTATTTTATGTTTATGTTATATTTATATTAAAGTTTTCTCTAACCAACATTAGGCTGATTTTTAACATCTAAAATCTCTAACAATGTTGTTATAAAATATGAGATCTATTTACCCCAAATAGTTTAAAAATTAAAATAACGCTAAATTATTATTAAACTTAAATTATCAATGAAAATAACACGTTTCTTATTGATTTTTTCCCGATTAAGTAGAGGAATATATTTGTACAAAAAAAAGAAAGTAAAAAACGGTGAAGGTGAAGGCTAGTTAAGGAAGCAATAGATAGTGATAGTGAGAAAGGTTTGTTATCAGTTGGTCTCTTAGTGTGTGTTGTTATATTGTCTACGTATTTGTGCTATCTCCAAATACTCCAATACTGGCATTTTATTTAGTCTGTGGTTGTTTGTGGCCTTCCATATCTCTTACTATATGTTGTTGCTCTCAATGTCAAGGTTTTTTTTATATTTTATGGTTTCGCTAATGGTGTTTTTCTCCTCTTTTCTACTTCCCCGATCACTGTTAGAAATCCTTATCACCTTTCTCTTATCGTTAAAAATCGTGTTCCTTTCGTTATTAAAGAAATAATCTTTTTTTGATAAAGATAAAAATAATATAAAGGAAGAGAAAGTTTTTTGTTGTATTTTTTTTTTGTTTTTACAATCGATTTTTTTTTTTTTTTTAAGATGATAGTAATTTATTTTTTTATTCGTGTATTCTTTATTGAATAATAAACAAAAATTTATTTAATTTAACGTTTTCTTCTTTAAAATGTACGGTCGAATCTAAATGGTAATTTAAAATTTTAGAAGAATTATCATTTTTAAAAACTAGGAGTGTTTGTCTGTCTATTTGTTGCAGTATTAAATCAATTGTAATTTCTCGGTGGAAAACTGACGTCAAAGCTGCTTCGTACGAGGAAGTAAATCTTATTTGGTTTGTCGAGTGCGGAGACGTTAAAAAAGAAGAGAGAGATGGTTGTCTTCAAAAAAAAAAAAAAAAAAAAATACAAAAGCTCTTGAGTTAGGTGGTAAAGTTGACGGTGGCGTCTGGGATTTTTCTGTGTGGGGTACTAATAAAGAAGAACTGCCCAAGGTCAGTAGGCAGTAGGCATTGTACCCCCCAGGGGGGGCCCGGGCCCCAAGTGTACCACCCATTTCCTGGTCAATGATCGGGGGCCTTCCATCCGCCATCTTGGGACGGTCCAACCAAGGCCGGATCCCGCTAGATTGTTTAACTCTTTCCTCCTACACGAGGGAAGCTTTCCTATAACACTGTTCCCGCTTCTTCCTCTGCTACGGCACACGGTGCCACCTTATTCCTTCTCACTCTCGCTTACAGATCTCTTATACCTCACGTCTCTTAAGTAATATTCGGTTTTAAGAAATCATTTATACACCCGACTAGAAAGCACATATTATTTCCTCGTCTCTTTATTTTTTTAAAAACATAATTTAATTTATATTACAACAAATATTTCACTCTAGGTACTTACTGTGACAAAAACAACACAAGAGAAATCCTGCGTTGTTATTTTACGAGTGTGTCTACACCGCAGACTCTTGGCGCCCAATTAGTTTTAACAGTTTTATGTGTATCTGTTAATGATACAGTTGGGTCGTCTGTTATTTTCGGTCTTCTACACCGTTAAAGCACTTGTCCTTCCTCAACTTCGTTTTCAAACATTTACTTGTTTTTACTGGTTTAAGTAGGGGCTTAGAAAATAATAATACCCAGTCTTATTTTGTCTTTTTTTAAAACTTCGTCCATCTAATTAAGGATTTAAATAAATCCATCTTCCAAGCTTAATCTTCGGTTAAAAACATTATTATCTGTATAATCACGTATTACGGCTAGGCGCACACTGAAGACAAACTGTTTTGTCTGCTTACTGAAATTTACTTTATACAATTATTATAACATCTTTACTACTTAATTCTTTGAAGTAAGATTCTTTGAGCCAAGATTCACAATAAATTTTTGCTTATAAGTAGCTCAAAATGTGGTTTTTTACTCAAATGTTTTTTTATCTGCGTTCTATCCGAAGTATGACACCTTGTCTTTCCATCATAGTTTAAAACGTTTACTTATCTAGGGGTGACTTGATTATATAGTGCAATGGTTTCATCAAAGTCTATAAGAAGAAATGTGTTTTATTCGATCGAAGAGACTACGGAGTATAAAGCTAAGGAAAGTGGTCACACCGGATCCGGTTATCTGGTTAGGTTTGGCCAAGGCTATTTCCGATCCCCAATACCTCGCCTAAAATGTCAGCATTTGTAAACTCTTCTAAACACTCTTACTTAAACTAAAATCTACATTTTTGCCTTTTGCCTATTTCTAAATTCTTATTTAAAAAAAAGCTACACCATTATCAACTAATATAACTATATCCCCACTTATAATTTCACTAATATTTTTTATTACATCATTTTTTTAAACCTCTTCTACATTTTATGCTCTAAAAGTTATATTATGTATTAATTATTATAACAATTGTTAACTGAATACTTGTATTTGAAGCAAAAAAGTGTTTTAATTGAGAAAAGTTCCCCTTCCTCTAATAAACCCGATATTTTAATGATTGCACTGTTTGCAGAAAATGTTTCTCGTATCTTATAATCGTATCTTTATGTAATAGTTTTGTAACCTTGGTGGGTCCGCTCATTTGCATTATGGGTATTTACATAGTGTGTATGTTTTTCCCCGGTTTATAATTCACCCGGTGAATATTTCCTAGGAATTAGAGAGAGTTGTATGTCGCTCATGTCACGAGCTATTTTCGACTAAATCATTGATTTCTTTCATTGGAATTGTTTTGTTTATTTTATTTCCTATAAAAACCTCTCTCATTGCTGTTATTTCCTTTCTCTGGTATTATATTTCCACTTTGTTCCTCTTTACGCTCTATCTCGTATCACCTTTGCTATAATTACTATTAATTAGTGTATAAATTAAAAAACCAGTGTAGGTTTTATGTCTCTGAGTGTAAATAACAAAGGATGTTTGTATTCTTCGAATGAATGAAATGTTTTTAAACATCACTTTCTCGTTAATTAGTTATAAATAAATGTACATTAGTTTTTCATTTAAATATTAATCTCTTATATAATTTATATTATAGTATACATTTTACCAAATTAACTATAAAAATTTCATTTTTAAATCACATTATAATTATTATTAACAATGGGAGATAGACAGAGAAAAATAGACTCCAGCGCCGGGACTCGAACCACGGGCCTCTATATTTCCAGTATAGCGCTCTACCAACTGTCTAGCTGGAGTCTATTTTTCTCTGTCTGTCTCCCGTTGTTAATAATAATTATAATTTGATTTAAATTTAAATTTAAACTTTCCGTAGTATGAGTACTGCCGACAACTTAAAAAAAATAGAAGATAAGTGGCAACAATTAAAATCGTTTAATAATATGTTTTATAATTAATTGTTTATTTTCTTTTTGATGTTTCAGTCGGTGACAGCTATGGAGGTGGTTATATGGGTGGGGGCGGTTATTACACGGCGGGCAGCGGTTCACCTCCAAGAGCTAGCGTGATCCAGGCAGCTGCATCCAGTTCACACGACGATCTCTACTTACTCGAACTTGGTTTTAACAACAGAATCAAGAAGAAACTTAAGAGACCGAAGACTGGTGACGCCACCCAGTGCCAGGGACAGGGACCCAAGAGGAAGAGTCGAGAAGGTAGGATTCGATTCTTTCATTTCTTGCAGTTACTTTTAAAATAAACAAAATCATTTACATCTTTGAGAGGTTATACTGAGTATTTGCTTAATTTAGAGTTTATTTATTATTTAAGCATTATTTTTGTAATAAAATACTTCTACAAAAAAGGCTTTAAAAACTAAATGTTTCAGTTTCAATCAAATTATAATTATTATTAACAATGGAAGACAGACAGAGGAAAATAGAATCCAGCGCCGGGACTCGAATCACGGGCCTCTATATTTCCAGTATAGCGCTCTACCAACTATTATTCTCTGTCTGTCTTTTATTGTTAATAATAATTATAATTTTATTAAAATTTAAACTTTCCGTAGTATGAATACTAACTAAAACTTAAAAATTGATAAATGTTTAAGTTTAATTTAATCCAAATGTCCACTTAAGAGTTTATAATTTATTTGAATTTTACTATTACATAATAGTTATACACAATTGTGTGTTTATTTTTATTATTATTCAATTTTTAATATTTATTTATTTTATTTTGTTTAGGATCCACTACATACTTGTGGGAATTTCTTCTGAAATTACTTCAGGACAGAGAATACTGTCCAAGGTACATCAAATGGACCAATAGGGAGAAAGGAGTGTTCAAGCTTGTTGATTCCAAGGCTGTCTCCAGGCTGTGGGGACTCCACAAGAACAAACCAGACATGAACTACGAAACCATGGGAAGGGCTCTCAGGTAATTATCATTTGATTCAATTAATTATTATCATTAGATTAATTATCTATTTGAAGACCAACAGATCAAAACAAACATTTATTTTTATTGGAATAAATGTGTTTGCCTTTGCTTATAGCAATATCAAATCATTTTGCGACTACTCGATTATATAAATAGTGATAAACTAGAGTAAATATATTCACCACCTTAAAAATCTAATTAACTTAATTTATAGTTTAAGATAATCTAACACTATTTGGTTGGTATATAATATTAAAAAATAATAGAATCGGTTTCTTGAAAGCGCTTGCTATTTTAACAGCTGTGGAAATACCGTTTTCTGCATTCAAAAGAGATTTTCTTATAATTATAATAGTAGTTTTAATTCCACTATTTTTTTTCTTTGGGTATTTTAGTCCTGTTCGACTGCTCATTGGGTCATTACAGGACGGGGGTTATCCGACCACTTTACTCATCTACTCGATGAGATCATCAGATTATGAGATTCCACTATTATTATTTATGTTGTTGATTGTTTATTAATTTGAATTGTTATTTTGTTACAGGTATTACTATCAGCGAGGTATCCTTGCCAAGGTGGACGGCCAAAGGCTTGTATACCAATTTGTCGACGTACCCAAAGATATAGTTGAGATCGACTGCACCTCGGCGTGACGTTCTCAGCCATTATCCTCCCACAACTAAGTACCTTCTCGTTACCACTATGCTACGTCAAAAACATATTGTACATTTTAAAATTGTGTTTTTCTTTTTTATAAAATAAACAAATTCTCTTTTTACAATTTGTGTATAAATTTTGACTGTGAATATATTTGTGTATACAGAAAAAAGGGGAAAAAAGATAATCAGTTTTTGTAAAGAGATTTTTTGACTAAGTCCGGTCTCTTTGCAAAAACCGATACTTTTTTTTACCGGTGGCAGACTTTTTTTAATTTAATTTATCAGATATAAAAATTATTTATGGACCCTGTTAAATAAAACAAATTTAATAATAAAAAAAAAACAAAAATAAGATAAGATATTGTTATTAAACAATTTTTCGATGTTATTTATGAATATTGCAAATTTTTATCTACACGCTCATGGATGTTGCTATTTCCCCGACTCGCGGGGTTCGATGTTTACTAAGTGTCTTTTTTTCAACGAAACTGATTCAAGTACGGTTGAAGTTATTGTTATTATAATATTGTAAGAATCTTATTTTTGTAATTAATAAGACAAACTAATACCATTTTGAAATTAGCCCTTATTTGGGTTCGGGTTATGATATGTAACGGTGCCTTCCGTCCGGTGCGCTCCCTCCTCCACTCCTCGCTAAGATCTTAAGACCCTAGTAAACCGTAAATTTATTTATCTTAGACTTTTTCCCTCTTTTTTTTATTTAATTAGCTCGAAAGAACTGAGAACGAGTCAATTGTTTAGAGGAGTGGAAAGGAGTCGAGTGACCGGGCGCAAGTGTCAAAGAAAGTTTTTTGAACTAAGTGATCTCAGACCGATTATTGGTGACCGGCGTCACTGCCATTTGAGACCAATTTCTGTTTAATAGATAACACTGAGCCTACCATGACCTTTTTATCTAAGTATCTTGTATTTTTATTGTATCTATAAT
This sequence comes from Gerris buenoi, assembly GCA_001010745.2. NCBI lineage: Eukaryota > Metazoa > Arthropoda > Insecta > Hemiptera > Gerridae > Gerris > Gerris buenoi. The sequence continues at coordinate 142,965 of KZ651304.1, read as the reverse complement.
TGTTCTTTATAATTTATTTATTCTTCACATTTTTCAATTTCTCTTGTGTTCATATTTACTTTATTGTTTTAGAGTTATATTATATTATAGATTTTTTAAATAGTTCTTTTGTGTAAATTAATGTCATAGTTTTTATAAATGTACTTAATTACTGTGTTTACCATATTTTTAGTTTATATAAATGTCGGTTTAAGATTAATTTTATATATCTTGTACATTATATCGCTGTCCCAGTGTTATAGGTGTAAAATACCTGTCGATTTACAAAATATTAAAAAAAAAAAGAGAATTCTATTTATAAGTACAAAGATGTTGAATTTTATTCAGAAATAGACACTTTTAAAGTTACGATTTTGAATGTTCGGAATTTTGTCTATTCCATCCAGTGTTAATTTATTTATTTTTTTAATTTTTATGTCGAGATGTCACTTTAATATTTCATACGGTTGTCTATTTAAATGTATTTAAAAAATTTTTAAAGATGTTTCACGATATTCCTTTGACTCAAGTAATGTAAGATTACCTCTTTTATAACTGCCAATGTTTAGCTGGTCTGAATGGATGAGATTTTGCTTCTTTTTCCACTGATACGGATTAGATTGATTGTTTAGTGCTCTCCAGCAAGATAAAGTAGGATACTAATGAAACGAATGCTGTGACAAGCCTTAGAACGTCACGAAAATGAGACTGATTTCGGAAAGATAAGCGTTATGCAGTTTGATTAACGTAAATATATATTACTGAATAGAATTAAAGGTAAAAAAGAAAAAAAAAAAAAAAAAAAAAAAAAAAAATAGCCCACTTATTTTCTTAATATCGATATAAAAAGTAAAATTCATACTTCATTTTAAGGTTTATTCGTTATTTATTGATTAATCGGTAGAAGGTTTTTAATTTTCACTTAAATAAAATAAAGAAAAAATTATATTGCTCAACACTTGTTAAATTAAAGAAGAAATCCATTCCAATTTGTGTATAGAATTATAATAACTCTTCTTATTTGCAATAATATATTTATTACTGTCGTAATTTACCTTTGTTAAAAACAAATTAACATAATAAAAATAAATTTTTGGTCGCTATTACAAATTTTTGTATTTTTTGATAAATGTTTCTCAATGTCTGGAAAAGCTGCTAGGTCTATTTATCGTGCAAGAAAGTACCTTATCTAGCATATTGAATAGCTTATAAAGTCAGTGGTATTTTTAATATTATAAAAAATGTCTCAAATTTTATGTAAATAATATTTTTATGCAGATGAAAATGCATTTACAACCATAGATTTTAATTATATTCAAGATTTGGATTTTGTTCTAAGATATTTCAGGTGTTTTAATTATATTATTGTAATTAATGATCATTGGATCTTCTAAATAAAGCATAATAAATAATACTTACAATCAACTTCTTTTTTTTACTTTTATTTATACAATTATCCTTCTGGGGGGAAAGGGATAGGTTTGAGCAATTCTAAATACACATTAAATGCTTGGTGATAATTCTTGTGTAATTATTGGAAAATAAAATGAGCAAGAATTGATTTATGCTCATGATATAAAAAGAAATGATTCGATGGATATGAAATTGTCTATTGGAAGGTTCCTAATATGATTTGCTCATTCTAGTTGCAGGTAAGATTGACGAGTAATATATTTTATTAATGAGTATAAATGGTTTATCTAAAATGAAAATTTAATGGAGATACGTAGAAAACTTGAAAGGAAGGAGAGAGAGAAAAGAAAATTGTTATAGACAAAAAATAAATATTTAAAGTACAATAAAGTCATGAATATTAAGAAAAAATTGTATTTTTTTAAACAATTATTATAATTTCTAAGTGTTACAATTGGTTAAAAGCACTTTTAATGATTATTGGGAATAATTTCTAGATAAAACATACACCTGCCTTAGCACTTGATAGTGTCATTATAAGCAAATTGATAACCATGTGCAGTCCTATTGTTTTCTAAACTATCATTTACATATTAAGTAATTACTGTGTGAGATTAAGTAATATCATAATAATTCATTTTTATTTTAGTAGGCATGATACTATTGATAACCATGTGCAGTCCTATTGTTTTCTAAACTATCATTTACATATTAAGTAATTACTGTGTGAGATTAAGTAATCACATAATAATTCATTTTTATTGTTTATCTGCAATTATAACCTATAGTCCTAATTTAATATTCTGTAAAATAAATTATTATGAACAATTTTAAATAATTTAAATTGTTAATCTACAGTAATGAGGTACACTTGATTTGTCTATTTCTCTAATAACTACAGTATTTACATTGTAATTCTATTATATATAACATTTAAGAATTTAAGTTTACTATTCTACATTGAGCTTACATGTTTCATATTTACATTGTGATGTACACTTTGATTTCTTTTAGTTCTAGTGAACTCATTCTAGATATTTTTTTTTTTTTTTAAATTTTAGTTGGTAAATTGTTTGAAAAACCAATTAAAAATACTATTTACACATGGAACATAGATTCCAAGAAGAATTTTTAAGATTGAATCAAAAATATTTTAATATTTAATCTCTTATAAACTTCAGTTTTGAATGTCCTCCACACATTATTTAGACTATTATAGGCATCATTTGATTACATACACATTTTTTAACACAGGGGGACATTTAATTTCCCTTCTACCTACACCTTTGAAGAGATAAATATATCAGATAAAATGAGAACATAGTTGAACGAATAAAATCGGTCGTCTATCAAAATATATGTTATTGTACAAAGCCATTCACGAATAAGTGGCCATCATGTGCCTCTGAGTCTAGAATAAATAATAAATGTCTGTGCAGGAGTTGAGACATAGGTTATGTTATCTTAATAACGATGTTATCTGATTAAGATCTCAAAAAATGCGATAAATTATTGTAATTGAAGAATAATTAAGGATCTGTAAACTATTCTTCTAAATCTTGATGCAAGATTGCTGTTTTCGTTGACGTTGGTTTACCGACTTGGTTTTTTAGTTGTAGTAGTATTTGTTGAGTTGTTATCAGGCATGAAATATGGTAAAATGGCATTCCTGAATTCCTTCCTATATCTTTCTATATTTTTTCTCGAATCCTGTAAATAACAAAATATATGATAAGCTTAACTGATTTAGATAAAAACTAAATAAATATCATGCAAGTAATTAATATTTAATATAGGAATAATAACTAGGGGGCTCCGCCCACTACTTCATCGCTCGTCAACCCCCGAAAAGCAGCCGCTACTTGGCCCCTGCCACGTCGAGGCGCTCTAGAGTGAAGCATTAAAATTGATCTTATGTTTCAATGATGACAACATCAAAAATGTTCAATGATGACAAAGCACATGCTGTAAAATATCACGTTAGCTATAGAAAGTCCGGAAAAGAACTGTTGAAAAAGTCCTGCGAAGGACTGATTTAGCGATCTTNCCTTCCGCAAAGAGTATAGTCAAATATATGCAATATGCATATGCTTTTCAAGTTAAAAATATTATTTATTATTATTATTTTTTTTTTTCTCTCTTTTTGGGTTTTAGTCCCAAAGTATTATTAAAATGCATTAAAGGTTGTAATTGTTGAATTTAAACCCATAACTTACAATTATAAAAGATATAAAAAACTTCAAAGTCAAACCCCTGAAGACATCCTCGCTCATAAAGAATTCACAAGCAAGGTAGAAGAACCTCGGTTATCCGAACTAATTGGGACCAGAGGTAGGTCGGATAATCGAAAAGTTCGGATAATCAAGGTTCATTAAAAAAAATCAATTAAGCATACAATGTTATTTTAAAGGTAGATATCTTTTTAAAATAAATATTCTACACATACAAATGTAAAACAACACATTATGTTACATTTTTCTCAGGTAGGTTTGAAAAAATCATGAATTCTTGTCTGTTTCACCCTTAAAAAGGTGGTGAATACCTCTAACCACCTCACCGATGGGGAATACCTCAAACCGCCTCACCGGTGGCGAATACCTCTAACCACCTTACTGATGGCGAATACCTCTAAACACCTTACCAATGGCGAATACCTCTAAACACCTCACCGGTGACGAATATCTCTAACCTCCTCACCAGTGGCGAGTTCAGATAATAGAGGGTTCGGATAACGGAGGGTTCAAATAATCGAGGTTCTACTGTAATTGGAAAACAAATTTTCTCAAGGTAATTGGAAACAAGTCATCATTTAGTTATATTTATTTTAAAATTTTATTTAATTAGATTAAATGTTGGTATAAAATAAGTTTGATGCTAAGCAGCGCAGCAGTCGGAAGGAATTATTAAAAGCACTTGAACCTTAAACCATTCATTCAACCTTTTAATCGATGGCCGATGGTTAGAATGTGCAACTAATTTATATGGTTAAAATGTGTTTGCAATAAACAGCTACTTCTAAATGAATAACATAATAATCTCAGAGTTGTGGTATAAATGTGTGATTTCTGATTTCTCATCCTTAAAGACCTAGTATCCAATGTACTATCCAGTTTGTATAATATAGAAGCCTAAGCCTACTATGTTCATAAAAATCTTCCAAATAAAATAAATAAATATTTTCAGCATATCTACGTTCCATAAATATCTTAATAGCCAACCTACGAAAAAACCTTTTGATCAACTAACAACAATAAAAATTTTATTATTAATTTAAACAATGCCACTGTCTTAAAACTATTTCAGTGTTATTGAAGAGGTAAAAACTCGTATAATTTTGTCAATTTTTTACATTTGTTATTAAAATGGGCATATAAGAGATTTAAAAATGGATTATTGTTCAATATAAATTGAATAATAATTAAGGGGGGCAGAAATTAAAATGATTTCTTTGTTTGTTTTTTTCAGGTTCGACACCTTATCTGTGGGAATTTCTTCTTTATCTTCTGCAGAGTTCTACATATTGTCCTGAATACATCAAGTGGTTGGATCGGGAACAGGGTATTTTCAAATTGGTAGATGCAACAGCTGTTGCTCAACTCTGGGGAAAATATAAGAACAAACCCGATATGAACTATGAAACCATGGGACGATCTCTTAGGTTTGCTTATATTACTTTTTATTTGATGTATTAATTCTGTTTGTAGGCCAAGCGCCAGAGACTTTGAACGGGAAAAAAATCCGATAAAGCTGAATTTTGGTTTATGGCTTTATTTTGGTTCCCTGATGAACATATTAATTTTCTCCCTCAAGGGAGGTCTGCCTTTGGCTGCCATTTTGAAAAAAAGTGACCAAAATTCGGTTTTTGGCCGATATCTTCGTTCTCATTGATGATACGAAAAAAATAGATATTATCAAATTTGTAGAGCATTAAATTGTCATCAAAAAAGATTTTGTCATTATTCGCTAAAATTAATAGTTTTGAAGCTGTAGCGCCGTGAAGTGCGACATTTTTCTGCACCTGCATGAAATTATTTGCTGTTTAATTTGTGCTGTTATATCTTCAGGATAATTATTAAAATTAAACAAATTTTTTTTCTGGTATTAATTACATAGACCGATATTTAGAGGAAAAATAATTGACACAATAATAAATAATGTACCCTGTGGTTTGAATCTATATAGAATCTCAATTATACCGGTGCAGCGAGCGATTCGTGGAGTACAAAAACTCCCATTTCATACTTACTTTAACAATTTAACTTTGAAACTATTGACTTTAGCGAATAATGACAAAATATTTTTTGTTGACAATTTAATTCCCTAAAAATTTGATAATATCTACATGTATCATCGATGAGAACCAAGATATTGGCCAAAAACCGAAGTTTGGTCCCTTTTTTCCAAAATAGCGGCCAAAGCAGACCGAGCAAAAATTAATATGTTCATCAGGGGACCAAAATAAAGCCATAAACCAAAATTCAGCTTTATCGGAATTATTTCCTGTTAATGGCCTTTTTTGAGCAAACGCTCTTGGCCTATTGTTAATTTTAAAAAAATAAAAGGAATTTGACTTGTTCTAGGTATTATTATCAGCGTGGAATCTTATCAAAAGTCAACGGTCAGTTAAGAGTTTACCGCTTTGAACAGTTTCCTTCTCGTCTAGTCCATCCTATCGAAAACACAATAACTTTGAACGATCGCTTGACTAGAAGCGCAACGATGAACGCAGAGGAATATTCAGATCAAACTTGTAAAAAAAGGCTTAGGTCAAGTAAAGACGACAACGAAGGTGGGTTAGACACACAAGCAAATTATCAAAAAATAAAACAGATAGTTTGAGATCGAACTCAAATTAATTTTTCAAAAAGATTATTACTTATCTAATACTTAAAGGAAAAAAATCCTATTTTAGGAAGTAATACTAATATGAATAAATGTGATTTATATGAATTTACTATTTTTCACACTAAGAAAAAATTTTCCTTTATAAAGTGACTACACTATTTTCTTTGTCAATTTAAATTGTTATTTCTAATATAAATCTATATAACTGTTTGATGTATACGTATATTCTATTATCTAAATGTAAGAATTATTTTTAATTTAAAAAAAAAAACTGAAGATATGACAGTTTAATTTACCTGTTTTCTTTTTATTTAACGGAAGAAATTTTCTTTAGTTAATTATTATCATTGTTGTTACTTATTTGTTGTTTATTTTAAGTGTTTACTTTTTATTTCCTCCCTGAAAACTTTATATTTTGATTAGACAGTTAAAACTCACTTTCAATATAATCTTAATAATAGAAATCATTATTATATCTAGAAATTAAAATAGTCAACCGAAAACCGAAACTACAATTGTAGAGGGAAGGCATAAAGAAAATACTGAGAGCGGGCAGACTCGATTGAACACCTCCTATATCTTCCTAACTCCCTGTTACTTGTGTAACTCTAGTTTTTTGGCTTTTCAAGTTTATGTCCCCATAGCCAACACATAAATATGTCAAAAACTTCACTCCAGAAGTAATTTTCCTCCTCGAATGGATTTTTGTGCCTCTTATGGTGAGACAAGAAAAAATGTGAAACATTTTTTAGTGTAAGAGTTTAGACTGAAATTTGAATCTGATTGGCTTATTTTAAAGACACTAAACATTATCTTTAGTGGTTGAATGTTGAATGCCGGCATTGGAAAATTTCTTCTGTTTTAGAGACGTCTTTATTTATTCTTTTTTAAAAAATGTATGTAATTTTATACATACCTTTACATATTACAGAAAATTGGTGGTTATATTACTTGTTTGATGTTAGATGAATCTATAATATGAATATGATGGGCTGAATGGGAAGAATGTTCGGTAATTATCGTCCCCGTTTATGCCAGCACCTCCCTTATAAATGTGAAAATTTTCATATTCTAGGTTTATTAGCAATTAGGACTTCTTGTTTTATAATCTGTGCCGAAACCCCGAATTTGTACCTGCCTTGTGGCAGTTGTTATTGGATATGACACCTAAGTAAAATAGCTGAATTATGGTTAGATCATAAACTTTAAACGCCATTTCTCTACAATCTGGAATTTGCACAGTCATTGTTCTGGCATAAGGGGGATGTTATTATAACCTAAAGTATCTCCTCTTATTTGGGGTCCATAGGAAAACCAAGAACCTATTTCCCTACATTTTTCAATTTGTCTGTCCTTAACTCACCTGTATCTTCAAAAGTATCTAACTCAAAAATGTGGAACTTTGCAGTTTTTTATGTGTAATAACCCAAACGTAGGAAAAATATGGGGATGCATCTTGTGGGGTGTTAAATGAAAGAGGGGGCCACCCTGAGTACAAACTCAAAATTACAGCTATTCAAAACCAAAATGGCGGATATAATTCATGTCTTACAATATTTTTTTAATTATCCAATATAGCGGCAACCAATATGGTGGAAAAAATTATTACCCACCAAAAAAAAGTAGCTTTTTGTGAATAATAAAAGATACCCGCAAACCGGATTTTAATGTCAATTATATCCGGAGATATTAAGCTGTTTCCGAACTTTTGGATCACCCTGTATAAGTATTGGTTTTGCACCAATGCATCTTTGAGCCATAGATAACATATTGTAGATGCATCTAACATTAAACAAGTAAGATACCCCTTGTTTTTTAACAAATCAATGAAAAAATCATCAAAAACGGTTTTTAGGAAATTTTCAATTTTCCATTTATATGTATTTATTTGGTAAGAAAAAATTTCCTTTCAAATTCATAATTTGGGAAAAATTTGATAAACAGTTAACTAAAACAAACTTTTAACGGCTTAGTCAGTTAATAACTAACTTGTTAAATTTTTTTAATTGCCCGCAGACCCATAGTGTGCACTGAAAGTACATATTTGTTAACTTAATTTGTAGTATGAAACAGGTAATTCATGGGATATAATGGGTTAAAATGAAGGTGCTGTAAATGAAAAATTACCAATGTTACAATTTTACTATGTTTGTTCCTTTAGTGGTTAATGGTTATTATTAAATTTTATTTTATTTTTGGGTTAAAATAGTATGAAGAAAAACAACTGATTTGACAGAGGTGTAAAATGTTTTGTTACCATCCAATATGAGGGAAGAAATTAAGTCACTACAATTGTTAGAAGTTTCAAGCAATGTAGGTTAATTAAGCCTCCTAGTATAAACTCCTCTTGAAGTTATTTTAAAACTTAACTTGATCATCGTTTAGAGTTGCTGGCACCATAGTACACTCCCTTCTACTACTCTCATTGGAGTCTCATAAATTTTTACTTGCTCTGTCAAATTCACCATTTTCTACTTAATAGTACAGTAGAACCCCTCTTATCCAACCTCGGCATATCTGACTCCTCGGAATATGCGACCATAACCCCTTTGTTATTAAAAAAATTTCAATCTAACAGGACCGAACTTCATTCTTGTCTAAATATTGAGTATAAAACATTAAAAAAATATCCAGTCGGTTTTTGCTATCACACTGATTGCTACACTTAAGCCGGTTTTACACGGGTAGAGTTAACAGGAGAGTAGAGTGGGAAGTAGAGTACATTCTACTTCCCACTCTATCAATTTTACTCTCTACTCTACTCACCACTCTACTCTACTGAGTGTTTTTTCGGGTTTCTACGGGTAGAGTTACTCTACTCGCTACTCTACTCTCCTGTTTACTCTACCCATGTAAACCCGGCTTAATAGTTTCTTATTATGACGGGTTTCATTCTATATTTACAACCCAGTGCTGCACTATATCTTTAGTGCATATCCATCATCTCAATGCAAGAACTCGCAAATTTACCATTTTTTGGAATTGAAACAAAAACGGGTTGAGTTTACATTACTTTAGGAGTTAAATATGACATGACAAAGGTAAGTCCATTCTAAAATTCGCTTCAGAGTTAGCAGTTGTTGTAACAATAATTTTTAAAGATTAGAAAAAGGGTCTGAAGCGTATTCCTTAACTGGATAAGTATGTATATTTTATTATACATACATAGATTGGAGTAAGTAAATTTATTTTTAAAAAATCATATTGTTAAATGAAACACAATGAAAAAAAACTATTGTGTTTCATTTAAATTTAACACTATGATTTTTTCAAAGTACCACAAAATCTCCGTCAAAACAACTAATAAATTTATTTTTAACAAAAAATATTTAATTTTTACTCTGAAATATTAGCTTTTCTTTGTTCCTTAGTACCGTAGGTGACAGATAAGGGGTTCTACTGTAGTTTAATTGGCACTTCTTTAGATTGTTACTCCCCTTATAAACAAAACAGAGGGGAGTAACAATCTAAAGAAGGTGTACGGAATGTCCTTCTTTAGATTGTTACTCCTCATATAAAAACAGAAGTGTGATATTCCTTTGTCACAAAGTACATTGGACAAAACAATCCTTTGTCTTTAAATTTATTTAGTCAAAGTCATTTATAATATAAAAAATCATAGGGGAGTAACCATCTAAAGAAGTACCGTTTAATTAACTAAATGTGTTAATATTTTGTATAATTTTGAAAGTGTTGATATTTAATTTCTGCGGCATAATATATGAGGTAAATAAGATAAATGTATCTATATAGTTAATGTTTTTTTACTTGATGATCTTTTTGTGGTGTATTTAATAAACCAATTTTTACGCCTTTATTTATAAATACAGATTGGTATAAAACACCGTAATATCTTAAATATCTTAAATATATATTATATAAATGCTATTTACTGATCATGATGATGCTCTAAATAGCTTTGAATCCTATTTTACATGTTCCATTTTTGTAATAAAAATCATATTACTATTGTTATTTTATTCCTCCTTGCACTAATTATATTTTATTATTATAATATTATATATAACTGTTAATATATTTATAATCACTATTTGTGTCATAGATGTGATTTCATTTATTAATTTCTTATCACTTTTAAAATTGGATGTTTTACTTATATCTTATAATTATATTTGAATACTATTTTTAATTTTTATAATTTATATTTGATATAAATAAAATCAAAGAAAAAAACATGAATGATTACCATTTTAATGTATTGTATCTGTGATTACTATAGAGAGTGAAGGAAGTTACTGAAATACTTCATTAAAATTGGGTTGTTTTTATTTAAAAAAAATATATATATATTATATACAGTAGTCGCCGCTTAATGTGATCACTTTGGGACCAAGGCCTAGTGATCACATTAACCGACTGATAATAATAAGCAAAATCTCATTGGTTAAGCTTTCACTGTGTTTTTATTGGATCAAAATATAAATATAAATAGATAACACTGAAAAATTCCGTTATTCCCGCTAATAGCCATAGCCGTTTACATAATTGAAATGACACTAAACATATTTTACATTTCTTTCCTTAATTCTCCTAACATTCTTTTCTCAGAATCCATTCTTTTAGGGTGCGCTCAACATCTTCTTCTGAGTCCTCTCCGTTTTCTTTTGCGAATTTGGTTCTCATTTTTAGAGACAATTCCGATATCCCTCCCTTGTTTTAGAAGTTTATTCAGCAATGGCTGAGAAAGTTTCCATTTTAATTGCGGCTTTCCGCTGGCTCATCTTGGTCGAAAGACGGTCGTACGATATTAAGATGTCTATTTTCTCCAACGATATGAGATCACGACGTTTCGAACCACTCATTCTTTGTTCAACAATGTATTCTTTGTATAAATGTAATGTTAATTTGACTATAGAGTTCTCAGAAATGATTGAAAGACAAAAACAACTGACCTCTGTATAAGTAAAATGTCGTAGAAATAGGGGGAGAAATGTAAGTTTAGATGTTTTTTTTTATGTCTGTGTAGCAATATAGAGGAAGGGAAAGGTGGTGTGAGGTATACTTTCTGAGAATTCTGGGTGTTTAGACGAAACGCTTCTTGCAAAATGCTCTTCTTTTGCCGCAGCTGTAGTCGTTTCCCCGAAAATTATATAAAAAAATTCAACGATTTCGACTTGGCTTTGATCACAATAAACGAAATACTGATAACAATAAACGGATATTTTCTAATGTATTGGTATTGGGTGGGCTCGTTCCAAGCCATTTTGATCACACTAAGTGGTTGATAACATTAACCGTGATCACATTAAGCAGTGACTACTGTATTTTGATTTGCAAAAGATAAATTGCTCCCCTTCAATGTAAGTAAAATTGAAATTCACACTAGTATAGATAAATGTAGAAGAAATTGAGGTTTCAGACTTTTTACATAAGCTGGAACTTTTTAAAAGGTAATATATCATGAAAATAAAATACTAATTATATAATTCTAATTTGTGTTATCAAACAGTAAACAAACAATTGATGCAATAAAATTATAAAAATCATATAAAAGATCTCATATCACATCAGAACTGATTTTGAGTCTTGATACTTTCTCTATAGTGATTATTTAATGTTACTGATTAAAATTATATATGATGCAACGACTTTTATGCTTTTAATTATTTTGCTGACTGATTTTTTTTTTTTTTTTTTTTTTTTTGTTTCCTGTCAAGGGTATTTGAAAAATTTTAAGACTTCTGTGAATTATATGACTTTTTTGCTTTATAAAACATTAAAAGTACCTTTATGTTATTAGTTTATTTTTATTCCATGTATTCCTCTCTACACCTTAGCCCTCATACTAATTCTTCTCAGTTTTGAAATCTGAGAGAAAAGTAAGTCCACCTCACCCGTGAACTCTAATATGGGGAACTATCACTTGTTATTGAGTTACAAAATGATATTCACTAAAATCTGGTACCAGATATGAACGTTGTTTCATTGTTGGAACTATGTAATATGACTCTATCTCTGGAAATTTCATTAGGAATAAGGGTTCATTCTGTAGCAATAAGTGAGACTGTAAGAAAGATGGAGCAAAGATCTGTATTGCAAAGGCCCATGGTATCTAGGGGCAGGGCAGTGCCCTTGCTAAGTCAAGCACAGCCATACCATCCTTTACTGGAACCAACTCACGGCAATTTGAACCCCCCTCTATTATCCTATAAAAGATACTTAGATATATATAATTAGTTTTAATTTAAAGTTCATGACAAACTGAACCAAGAATAAAAATTTAACACCTCTACCCTTAGTAGTTCATAAGATATATGAGCCTAAAGCAGGGGTGCCCATGAGGGGGGTATAACGGCGCACAGTGCGCCGTTGAAATTTTTTTTGGGGGGGGGGGTGTGAT
>KZ651304.1:113953-128504 GCA_001010745.2 Gerris buenoi | reverse complement strand
AAATCACCTCCCCCAATAATTAACTGCAGACGACACCCATGACTTAAAGTAAGATATTGTACTGCGGTAAACATCAGCATAACATTCCCCAACAAGTACATTTTAAACACAATTGTTGATACTTGGCCGCGGACATTTTTTTTTTTTATTAATTGTACATTTTGGTATTTTTCCGGATGGGGGGATATAGCTGGATCTTAGGGGGGGGGGAATTGCGCCATAGGCCTTGGGGGGGATGGGCACCCCTGCCTAAAGTGTTATTTTGTCACTCACTCATGCACACATCATAATTCTAAGGTTCTTCTAACAATCCTAGAAACTTGAAATTTTGTATATAGGTTGAGTTTATTGTACAATAAAGGAAAAAATAAAAAATCTAATTCCTTTTCCCTTTCAAGGCTAATACAAAAACCACCCATTCAAAATATTTTAAAAAAGTTTAAAAAAAATTGTAAATAGCACCACTAGAGCTACCTAGTAGAGAACTTTAAAACTAAAAAGTGATGTCCAGGTTGATTTGACAGAATTTGAACACCCACTGTATTCACACCTGACACCTGTATTATAGTTATATTAATAGATTGCTTACAAAAAGAAGTGAAATCCCAGCAAAAACACTAGATTAAAAAAATTAGCTAAGTCTCGGGTAAAAAGTTGTGAGATCATTGGTTTAGACAAGTCTCCCACTGTCCAAGTAGGCCAAAGAGGCTAAAATTAAATGCAGTGTCATATAAAAATTAAATTTGTATCCTTGTGCTGCGACGCTCAAATAAAAAAATAATATTTTATTTGATTTATGTTTGTGGTGTGAATGTACCAAGTACCAAATCAGAAAATGTTTTTAAATTTAAACGTGTAGAGTGATTTGGGAAAGAGAATAGAGAGAGGGACAGACAAACATCATCTACTTGCACTGGCTAAATTTGACCTAGTAGAACTTACTCGGACAGTGGGAGTCTTGGCTAAACCTATGATCTCATAAATTTGTATGCGAGACTTGGCTTATTTTTTTTACACTAGTGCTTTGTTGGGAATTTATTTACAATTCCTCTAAACACTCTCCATAACCTAAAAAAATAAAAAAATAAATAGGTAGGTAATAAGTAGAGTTCGGATTTTGCATATTTGCATATTCTTTTTTTATCGCCCCAAGTGATTTTTCTTTACGAATTATGATGTTTGGAATGCACTAGGCCACTTTAAATTCAAATTTAAAATTGCATATTTTGCATATTTTGGGCATTATTGCATATAATTGCATATTTCCGGCATACGTGCATATTATTGCATATTTTCTCATAAATATTCTACTTTTTTAGAGAAATTTCCACTAAGGTGCATATTTTATATGATGTTTTTAGTCAAACATATATTATCTAGGTACCAAAACCTTTTGAGGATTAGAAGTCATTTACTGTGTAACGGTGCACGTACCCCTGTCTTAAGCTTCTGCCAAGACAGAGGGTTTAACAGTCACTATTGGTTGATACCCTAAGAATGCTTGTTTTCTTGTTTTTCGACTTAATCCCGGACGATTTATAGAGTGCTGCCCTTATTATCGAATTCAAATAACTTCGTTAACCAAATGAATGCACAACACGTGCATAAGAGTATTACATTAAGGTCATATAGAGGAGGGCTTTGGAGATTCGGCAAATTTGGCCATCCCAAAAGCAAAGAGTGCCCTTAATTCAGAGATTGGCATTTACTAAAGCTTATTTCAGGGACCTTTCAAATATAATTGAAAAACTGGGTCCGATTAGGGAAAGACTTTGACAAAAAATGGACGCAGTTCTCCACCGTAATCCGGGCTGGACCACTGTGGAGAACGTCACCCGAATCCTGGAAGGGGTGGAGTGTAGAGTCGAAATAGAAAATCTTGCCCCAGCTGATGTCGCAGCCCTAAAATATGTTCTAGTAGTGTCGGGTGACGTCGAGAGAATGTTTTCACGTTTAAAAATGGTTCTTTCCGACCGCAGACGAAATTTTAAGATTACAACTTTAGAGGAAGTCTTAGTAGTTCAGACAAATTTTCTTACTGTTTCCTTAATTTAAATAATTCATTAAAAGTTAATTGTATAATGATGGTAAATTTTAATTGTTTTTAAAAGGTAGTCAATATCTCTACTTTTGGTGGATATTCTTGTGCATTCTACTGCCAAATCTTCAAATTCCAGGTTTTTGAGTATTTTAAACCCTCTAAATGCACTTTACTTACCACTATTCAATATATTTAGAGCTGCCTATTAGAGTTTATATATTAGGAATAAATGCATATTTAAGTGCATATATTTGAGATAAGTGCATATTTGAGTGCATATATTTGGGATAAGTGCATATTTGAGTGCATATACTAGAGATAAGAGCATATTTTAGTGCATATATTTTTGGGATAAGTTGCATATATTATGTGCATATTTCGCCATTTTCAAATGCATATATTGAGGTTTTTAAGTGCATATTGATCCGAACTCTAGTAATAAGATTAATTTTCTAGAACAAAAATTTACTTTTGAGGGTTAAAAAAACAGGCTAATGTGAAATGTACAGTGCCATCAAATCAAAACCTTAATCAATTTAGTACTTTGATTTTTACTTCTACCTGTTCTATACACAGCTGGGTTGTTTTTCTTCAGAAAATGAGCGGAGCACCCGAGCGGTTTGGAGCTGCCGTTGAAAAATCTGGGGCAAAAAAAATAATTTTGTACTTAGATTCTGTAAACAGCAACGTACAAATTACTTTTACAAAAAAGAGTGAATTTTGTCTCCAGGTGCAACCGTCTTCTCTTCTACTATTTTATCTATCTTGCATTTAAATATCTTGCAAACCATCAGAGGCATCAAGCAAATCATAAGGGCCTTTTTGTAGAGAATATTGTGGTCTCTAATTGAGCAGAGAATTAATTTTTTAGTAACATAAAAATGGAAAGGTAGGACTAATTTCCTAAGATAGTGGCCATCGCTCCCTTCAAAACTCTGGGGATTTTTGATATTTTTATTTTCAAGCATCAAATAAAATCTATAGCGAATTTCAAAACTTTCTGAGCTAGCTCCACAATATACCCAATTCAGAGCTTCTTTGACACTCAAGATTTGCCGCAAAATATTCAGTTGGGGGAGGGGGTCACATATTCAGCCTAGGGGGCCCACAAACTCTAAAGCCGTCCCAGTGAACTACAATGAAGAATTATGCAAGAGGTTAAATTCCTAAGGTCGTAAAACGTCTAAATTAATTAAATTATTATTTCTTCAGATTATTCTACCTCCCAACCTATTAAAAAACAGTTTTAGCAAAGAAAAATTAATTATTTTTTTCCTTCAAGATTCTAAGTCTTTGTTTAGATTTTGTCGATTTGAAAAATTATGTCAACACTGTTGATAACCTTCTCGTTTAATTTCCTGATAAAAAAGTTGAAAAACTAGTAAAATATAATTTTGTATTCAAGTTAAAAATGTGGGATGTTGATGAATGGATCAGTATTGCTAAAGAATGTAAATATCTTCCAGAAAATGATCTAAAGGTGAGTGAAGTTTCTTTAAATTATTTAATTTAATGTTTGAACTCATTAAGATAGCTTCCTTGTTTGCTTGGCTTCTTACGCTTACTTTTAGGTTAAATTGCTTTTAATGGTTTTTAATTAAAAATAAATTATTGTCTATTGACAAGCCTAGGCATTCATTTATCTATTTGCATTTAACTGTCTCTGGAAAATGCCGTAGTGAGATGGAATCTTAGATGTATTTAATCATTTGCGATTATATACTCTTTATTGCACCAGCCGATTCTATTCCGTTACTATTAAAAATGTTATGCATTTAATTTATAAGAACTTTCTTATTCTAGCGCTAGGTTTATCTCTGTACTCCAAGTTATCTATGTATCTTTATTTATGTTCCCAATTGTTCATACAAGCGCTTGGTATTCCAGAGTAACGGATTCAGGGTCATTTTATTACACTAAGTGCAGAGTTCCTTAACCATTTAAGAAGCTGCGAATTTAAAATGTGAAAAAGTTTATTATATTTTAATTTCCATGAACACTGCCAAAACTTAAAAAAGACAAATTGTGGGAATTCATAGTTTAAAGAAGGTATAATGTTCGTGATGTTATTATAATTTCTCTTGTATGCGCTGAGCACTTCTATTTGTGCAGGTGCAAGCAATTTGAGGCTTTTATTAAAATATTATTATTTATTTGCTTGCATTATTACTTGTTACATCTCGCATATTATAAAACGCAAAAGTTGTGCCTATTATTTTTCTTCTAAAATTGGTTTGTATCAGATGACTTGCTACGTATGAATGTGAATGTTTCTTTTAACATTAGAAATGACTCTTAAAGCCTGATTTAATCTTACTATTCCTGTTTTATTTACTCTTAAATAATCAAATGAAGCCACTTAAATAATTATTGTATTAATTAATTATTGTAAATAATTAATTATTGTAAATAATTGTTTTAACAATCTTATTTACATCGNTTTTTTTTTAAATTCTTTATTGTCATAACTTCAACTACATACATTATGTAACAAGAAGTCTTGGTAGTGAATTACAATTTATATTAACATTATGGTATTGGCTTGATTCGGGTGGTAAGTCTCGGGATTGTAGAGTGTGATTCTCTAAATCCAAATTGGTGGGGAGGTAAGGAGTTGGTTGAGGATATGATAGGGAGAATCCGCGTAAGGAGCAGCTTTTCAAATATTTTGCCCATGATGGGTAAGAGGGATATTGGTCTGTAAGATGAAGGGAGTTGGGATGGTTTTTGGGGTTTAGGGATCATAATAATTATGGATGTTTTCCAGAGGATTGGGAAGTAGGTAGTGCGTAGAATAGCATTGTATATATAGGTTAGGTAGACTATGGCTTTGCGGGGAAGGTTTTTTAATATAAATCCTGTTATTTGGTCATGGCCAGGAGCTTTGCGGTTGGGTAGATTGGATATAGAGTGGCGTACATCAGATGGTGTGATTGCTTTGGGAGGAGCTGTAAGATCGGAGAGGATTGAGGAGGTGTGTAATGGATCTTGAATGTTGGGATTTGGTTTATATATTGTGGATAGGTGGGAGGAGGAACTATAAAATATTTATAATTTCAGACTTAACCTCTTTTTATTGTAAATTAAACAAAGTTTTCTTGTTTATTTCACTAAAAACTTTGTGTTCTCGGCCGCCCGGCCTTTGAGAAAATAATTTGTAGTAGACCAGGTGGCCTTTTACGAATTATTTTAATCACATGCATTACTATATTCCTCTTAAATATATGAATATTTTGATGGAGAACGTTCTTTAAACTTTTTTTATACCAGATATTAAATTGGTATAGATGCTAAAGGTCAACCAAGAAGTCATAGAAATCTGAGGAGTGCTCTAGTGTCGTTGTTTTGGTGTCATGTATAGTTAGTTTTTAATAAAATATACCACTGTCAAAAAACAGTGTAGTTCTTTTGTTATTGATAATTTTATTTTTGATAACTTCTGTATTTTTTGCAACAGGCAACGCTGTACCTGATAAGAAATCACTAATAATGTACGATATCTTTATATTATTATTTATTGATTATTCATAATAATATTCTTTAAATCTAAATCGATTTTCTTCTTTCTTAATCTATTTTTTTTTTTTTTTTCCTCTTTATTTCTGAGTTTGATTTGTTACTTTTGATTTCCAACCCTGTTATTTATAGCGTCCTTTGTATTTGCATCATCCCGTGGATTTGTGGATAGTACAAAAATCGTTAAGGACATTTGTCACTATAATTTGTGTATATAAAATAAAAACAGGAAACCTAACAGATTGGAATGGAAACCTTCCTGTTGTTATTTATGAGATTTAACATAACTTCCTTCGTATGTCATACAAACTAGAAATGGGTATTGTCTTAGCACCCGACTGTACTGATGTCGGCCATACTCGGAAGTTCCGACTTTAAACGAAGCTTAGCTTTCAGTTTCTCCCGTGTTCATGACTTATTGGTTGATCTTTAGTGGATAAATTATTTTCTGCTAACTCAAGTAACTAGTATACTTCATTCTGGTTTCGATATTTCAGCATAATTTCTTGTACATTTTAAGCTGTTTCTTAAAGTATATAATTGTTTTGTTTGCAGAAATTGTGCAATATTGTTTGTGATTTGCTTATTGAAGAATCTAATATCCAGCCTGTTTCGACTCCTGTGACTGTTTGCGGTGACATTCATGGACAGGTATGAATTCTCAAGTAGTAAGATTGCTCTTCAAATAAACCTATCTGTTAGCTAAAATACTTTTTTCTGTAAAGAATTCAAATATCAAGAATTATTCTATTTATTAAGAAATACTGCAGTAAATAACTTATTGTTTATTAACATGAGGTTTGTTATGTATAGTTATTATTTTCTTATTGATTGATATTTTTTAATATTGCACTTCTTTTTTTAAGTTTCTGAGTATATATTTATTTATTTTTTTTGTAATTTACAATATTTGTTTCTTGTTCTGTTGCAGTTCTACGATTTGGAAGAATTATTTAGGAATGGAGGTCAGGTGCCGGACACTAATTATATATTTATGGGGGATTTCGTTGATAGGGGTTATTACAGTTTAGAAACTTTCACAAGGCTACTCACCCTCAAAGCAAAATGGCCCGATCGAATTACCCTTCTTAGAGGAAACCATGAATCTAGGCAAATCACTCAGGTTTACGGCTTCTACGGTAATTATAACCCCTTTGTTTGTATTTTGGTTTAATGCTCATTTATGGCCTCCTAAGATTCAGTTTTTTAAGGATCTAAAATTTATTCTAAAAATTTACTGACCTCTAATTAATTGTCCCTAATTATTTACATATTTATAAGCCATTTAATTTATCTTTGATTAGAGATTATTCTTGGCAACTTAGTTATAAAGCATTCCCATTTAAGATATAATATAAACTGTACCTTAATGCTAAAACATCCTATGTCAATTTTTGGTGATAATCGGATAAATGCATTATTGAGACTCATAAGGTAAATAGATATCATTACAAAGAACTACCAATTCTCTATCACATTCCTTGTAGTACATGGGTCATTCTCCAAATTCGGTGCTATTTCAGTCACAGAGCGATTTAAAAAAAACTAATGCCTGAGTAATATTTATTTATTTTTTCTTTTGTTAGTCTTTTTGTGATCAGCATTTCCTTTTCACTTTGAAGTTCTTAAAATGTATAGTTACCTAATATAAAAATATATTATATTCATATTGTCACTCCCTAGCCCTGTCACAAAGCCCAGGTTTTACATTATAAAATTAATTCCTGCTATTTCTTTCACTGTACACCTAAAAATTTGGTGTCATTCTTCTCAGCAACATTATAAGTGTTGAGTTCAAAAAGAATTAGAACTCTAGATGAAAGAGATCAGTTATCACAACAAGTTTTATCTCTGTCACATGGTTTGGTGTCACTCCCTAGCCAGTTTTATAAAGTCCCGCTGACGTTCTCAGAAAAGGAAATTTTTTGCTAAAAACTAGCGTGGTGACTACTGTAATAAAATATGAAACACGTGAGCCACTTTGTTTTGTTCTATAACCTTATCAGTTGCTTCCCGTATGTGAATAGGAGTGGAAAGTGTCACAGTATTTTTATTGACGGTCACTCCCTAGGGCGTATCAAAATTGAAACAGGCAAGATATTTTTTTTTTTGTACTTAACGTAGTCTTGTACTGTTTCTAAACCTCTATAAATAGCTAAGTACTATTTATTTATTTTTTAACTATTCTTGCCTGGAAAAATAAAAAATGGTTGATTTGTCACTCCCTAGGCAGTCACTCCCTAGCCTCAATAAACATTTATAGGAGCTAGGGAGTGACCATGACGGCTAGGAAGGGACAAATATTTAATTTTTATATAAAATATCTCCTATATAGGGTACTTATTTACTTGGGTACATACCAATAAGTATGTACCCAAGTAAATAAGGTGCCACAGGGAAAGAGTTTACCTAAGTACATACTATTTATAATGGAAATAAAATAAAAATAAAAACTATTAAGGAATCTAGTTCGCGCACTCTTTAAATAAAATTATATTTCACTTTTTTATAACAAAAACCCAACTGACAACAACTTGACAGTTGCCAACACAATACATTTTAAAAATAAAAAATAATCCTAATGTTGCTTAGGCAGCAGACTTTGCCCGCAGTATGTCCAGCACACAATTTCCCCTAGCTGGGCGATGAAAAATGCCATTGGCTGATTTTACGTCGGCACTTCGTACTTGTCCGTCTTGTCTTAGCTTAAATGTAAA
Organism: Gerris buenoi; assembly: GCA_001010745.2. Lineage (NCBI taxonomy): Eukaryota > Metazoa > Arthropoda > Insecta > Hemiptera > Gerridae > Gerris > Gerris buenoi. The sequence goes on along the minus strand of KZ651304.1, from coordinate 120,230 downwards.
CTAAAGTTCCCACTTTGTAGTAATTTTTTTTTTTTTTTTTTTTTTTTTTTTTTTTTTTTTTTTTTTTTTTTTTTTTTTTNTGTCCGTCTTGTCTTGGCTTAAATGGTAAATTAAAGTTCCCACTTTGTAGTACGGTCTTTTTTTTTTTTTTTTTGTCATGTAAGATTGAAGTCAAAATTCAATAATTATTTACTTTAAAGACATATGATGTATGTTTTTATGCAGTTAAAGTTTTTGTTTTATGTGCCATGTTTTATTTCATTAAAAAAGGCAATTTTATACAGTAATGATAGTGCACATATATAATTTTGTCACTCCCTAGCTCTTTGTGTCACTCCCTAGTTTATGACTTTTTTTAATTGAGTATATTTCAAAAACTACGAATTTAAGTGTGTGCCTGCTTCATGAGGTAGCCTAACAGAACCGTATAAAGGTAATAAGAGCAAAAAAAGTTCAAGAACTCGACATAAATTTCCAGAAAAGTTTGAAGACCAAATAGCACCGAATTTGGAGAATGACCCACATATGAACGTTTTCATATTTACCAATGTCAGTAATACTGGGTAATTTTAGTGCTACAACACCCTCAGTAATTTTTTACCGAAACTGCAGATTTTTGACATTGGTTGTTTTAGTATTAGGGTACAGTAAACAACAGGTTGAGATGGAGTATAAATAAAGTATAATTTTTTTCTATAGTAACAGTATTATGATTGGCTATTTTATTCGTTGTATAAATCGCTTACGGTTCATACTGCATCTTCTACAACTGTAATACATTAGGTGCCTTAAACTATGGTAAGAATTGGGGAAAATAGTGGATATTTTGGGTTTTCCTAATAGAATTCCCATAATTCATATTATATTACCAATAAAATTTGACCCATCACTTCTTTACTGTCCATTTTCAAATTTGATTCAATCAAGTAGGGCATATCTAACAAGTATGGTTTTAAAATGCTGTTTTATCTAGCGGTGCAGTGCATAATTTGTATTTGTGTAGAATTGAGTCTTATATTGGCCACACTGTGTTTTCTAATAATTTTTTTGTTAAACCCTGGCGTATTCATAATCAACCTGAAAGATCTTTAAAATTATTTTTACATATTCTTTTCCCACTCTTTAAAACGATGTGTGGCATGCCATGCTGACTAAAAAGTTGCTCTTTAGTTGTCATCTTTGGCTGGCATCTTAAATTTAAAGTTGTCAAATATAGTAAGATACTGTGAGGCGAATTTCGTTTTAAGTCACAAGTTCTTGGTAGAATAAACTATTTTTCCTTGCATCTGTAAATAATATTCATTAAATGAAGTTATTAAAGCAATTGTGCATGATCTTTATTTAAAATTATTATTGCAGGCTGTAGGCTCACTGCACTCGCTTGGAGGAGCGAATTTTGCATATTTTTCTTCATTTGTAGATCATCTCTTTAAAGTTTTATAATTAGTGTTAAAGTTTTTGCTGTTAATAGAGAATTTGTAGATTTTTTTTTTTTTTTTTTTTTTTTTTTTTTTTTTTTTTTTTTTTTTTTTTTNTTTTTTTTTTTTTTTTTTTTTTTTTTTTTTTTTTTTAAATAAAGTTTTTGTAGGCTCGCTGCACTTGCCTGTTTATTCCACCATTTGTAGGATAACTTTATTTAGTAAAGTTAATAATGGCTGGCTACGATTTATACACTATTTGTAGCTAATCTCTATGTGATAAAGACTAAACAGGCTTGCTATGCAGCCTAAACTTATGTTGCATAAACAGGCCTAAATAGCGAGACTGCAATAATTCTATAGAATAATAATTATCGACATATGCTGTATAAACACGTGTGCTTGCAAAAACTTTTGAATAAAGATTGCCTACAAATGCATGGAAAATATGATTGACCAAGCTATCTTGACAGGTTAACTTTAACAATTACAATAACTTTATAAATAAAGATTGCCCCCTACCCAGCCGGCCTTACCAAAAGCTTTTCAAAAAAGCACTACTTCAATACTAGTCCAGTCAATATAGGTTTTTTCTTCGGAATAATTTTAAGCCACAATTTTTTTTCACAGAGAGCTTTTTTATGTCATTGCAAATAATACATATTAAAAGTCCCCAACTTAAAGTTAAGTAAAGTTACAAGTAATAAAATGAAAAGTCCCCAACTTTTTTATGTACGCTTCCCTCTTTTTTAGAGGGGGGGAGGAGGGGGGTAAAATTTGAAGGACTTTAGCTAAGCAAGTGGGGTATCATTTTCTATGCACTTTTTTACGCTGAATCGATTAAAACAAGAATCAAGTTGATACGACCTATAGTTTGAATAGGAAGATATAAGGGGTTTTATGTATAAAAAAATCAAATATTTTAATGTACACCTAGGGTTATCACAAGAAATAAATTTTCAATTTTTTCTCCAGGGACCTTCCTAAAAGATTCCAATTGGCTAAAAATGACATTAAAATATTTGAGTTTTTTAATACATAAAACCCCTTATGTCTTCCAAACTATAGGTCGTATCGACTTGATTCTTGTTTTAATCGATTCAGCGTAAAAAAGTGCATAGAAAATGATACCCCACTTGCTTAGCTAAAGTCCTTCAAATTTTACCCCCCTCCTCCCCCCCTCTAAAAAAGAGGGAAGCGTACATGGAAAAGTTGGGGACTTTTCATATATTATTTGCAATGGCATAACAAAGCTCTCTGTGAAAAAAAATCTTGGCTTAAAATTATTCCGAAGAAACACCCTTTTTTTGCCTAATTTTACTGGACTATACATGTGTACCATGTATGTATTTACACCTTCATTACAGTACAAATTCAGTGTATTATTATCTTCTTTTGTATTGTTATCTCTCTAACCACAAAGCTCCTTTTGTGTTAGAGTGAATTTTTATCTTGTATTTTTTTCCTTCCTCTTTAATAATAATAATTAATTTAACTTTGATTCCAGATGAGTGCCAAAATAAATATGGAAATACGAATGCTTGGAAGTATTGTTGTAAAGTGTTCGATCTGCTTACTGTCGCTGCTGTAAGTATATTGAGGGTTTATAAGTTTTATTAAATGTGATAAATTTTGGTGAAATAGTTCTCTCATTGACATTGTGAAATTTTGAATTAATTAATTTAATTAACAGAGTGGTTATTAGAATCCTTATTTTGTTATGTTGAAATGCACCTATCACATAGTTACTTATTTTTGTGGGTTTTTTTCCTCACATAGTATTGATGTGACTTAACTACTTCCTGATAGTTCAGTTATCAATTTGGCCATGCCATTGCGTTCTGAAGGGTTTTTGTTATTAAAAATGAGTTAAAGGAACGCTCATGGTGGGCAAACAAATTGCTGATAAATCACTAATAAATTTAGCGATCTTTATCACTTTATAGCAGTGTCAGTGTTGATTTTACTAAAAACATGTATTTAAAAAGTTGTTTGTCTCATTGAATAGATGAAGTAAGAATTTTTTCCCGTCCTAAAATTCCAATTTTTACATTTGAAGGTTTACGTTTATGCGAGTGTTGTGTGCGAATGCTTGGGCGGATAACATTGTCCAATGATCATATTCTGGACAATGGTAAAATTAACATGGGTGCCACCTTTTAACTAAATCAGTCATATTTTAATCAAGTTAACCTTATCAGTAGATTTTGTAACTCCCAGTTTTGTGATGCTCGTTTTTTTCGGATTCACTTCCGGAGACACTATAACGTGCCGTAAGGAACTTTGTTCCGATAAAAAGAATAGATAAAAGTGTGGAAGGGAGAGTGCGTTCCAGGATCGTGCCCACCTTGAACGTATTGATATTGTTCTGTCTACTCATGTTGTGTTCTCTTAAGGCTGGAATACAGGGCGACACATTTGTTGCTAGATTGGGTGTCTAGATTGAGTGTCGCAGTGGAGACACCGCCGAGAGTGGACGCTAGACCACCCCCACTCCTACCCACTCCGGTCTAGCTAGTTGCGCTCTCGGTATTTGTTTTCCTCGTGTAGACAAGACACCTGTCATGTCAATTTGCTCTCGCACTCGTTCTAGGCTAGTTTCAGCTAGGTGAAACCTTTTCTAGAGCAAGCATGATCAATACCTCAGCAGGGCAACGAGTGTGGACGACGGAGGAGACGTAGATTATTAGACAAACGGGACACCGACAGTTCGGATACTGGTCTAGGAACTTTATTCAAGGTGACACTCCGAGAGCACTCTCGGACACCAGTCTAGCCAAATTTTGGCTCTCCGTGTAGACAGATCGGACACCGCTCTCGCTAGACTCTCTCGCTCTAAGTGTCGCCGTGTATTTCGGCCTTTAGACTCCAAGAATGAAGCTTTTTTTTTATAATATATGTCATTATATAAATCTCTAAGTTATTTTTATTTTTGTAGTTAATTGATGAGAAAATCCTTTGTGTTCATGGAGGTCTATCTCCTGACATTGTTGCCTTGGACCAGATCAGGTGTATTGAAAGAAATAGAGAAATCCCATATAAAGGTATGACCTCACTTGTTTTTTATACTAATAGTCCAGTTATTTTAGTCAAAAATATAGCTTCTGTTCCAAAAAAATAGAAGGCAATTTTTTTTTTCTTTGATCGCTTCATTTTGACCTTCTGAACAACATATCCAAAATCGGCAACGAGATCCTTGTCGCGTTAAAAGTTATTCAAGGGCAAAGGTCAACAAATTCGGTTATTTGTGAATAGCTCGTTTCCAATGGCTCGGACACCAATCTAGGTGGTTTTAAAAATTAAAGATCACAAAATTTCCCACAAAAAAAGGTTATATTCATTTATTACGTACAATAAACGGTTTACGGATTATAGGGCGAAGAATATCTATGAATGTCAAATATTTTTCGCCGTATCACTTTTTACGTATTTTTACGAATATCTCGCTTCCTATAGCTCGGAGACCAAATAAGGATCAGATCAAAATTAAAGATTATTAAATTCCCTACAGAAAAGGTCTTATTCATTTTTTTACGTAAAACGAACGGTTTACCAAAAACTTAGCTTATTGTAACTTGCATAGTGTTTGTTTTTGCACGACTTTTTTCGTATTTTTTAGAATATCTCATTTCCTCTGGCTCGGAGACAAATTTAGGATCAGATCAAAAATGAAGAATATAAAATTCCTCACAAGAATTGTTATGTTCATTTTTTACGTACAACAAACCGTTTATGTAATAAAGTGCTCTGAAGTTTCTGCAAAATGCGTATAAACGACCAATAAGTTTGGCTTTTCCTCGAGGCAGCTATTTCATCGCAATGCATTCTTTCTCGAAAAAAAAAGAACATTCAATTTAAAAATTTGTGATTGTTTTGTACCGTACCAGGTAGCGATGAGGTTGAAAGGAAGAAACAAAATAAAATTTCGTGAAGGACTGCATTGCGATGAAATAAAAGACTCTTCGACTTCTCACACTCGACATGCTCTGTTACAGCGTTAACACTATTTAAATGCCCTATATGTTCATCACCTCTTATAAAACTTTTTTCCTTCTTTATTTTGAATACCACAGTCACTGTGAGACCGATTTTGACAAGTTCGTTACACATCAAAAAATGTTTCTCCATTACACTCGTCACAGTAACAATTACCTTTGTAAAATATAACACCCTAGAAACGAATATTTTTAAATTATGTCCACACAAACTTGAAATGTCGCTCACAAGTATAGAATAACGTCCTCGCCGTGGAGCTGCCTCGAGGAAATGCCAAACTTATTGGTCGTTTATACGCATTTTGCAGAAACTTCGGAGCACTTTATTACATAAACGGTTCGTTGTACGTAAAACATGAACATAACAATTCTTGTGAGGAATTTTATATTCTTCATTTTTGATCTGATCATAAATTTGTCTACGAGCCAGAGGAAATAAGATATTCTAAAAAATACGAAAAAAGTCGTGCAAAAACAAACACTATGCAAGTTACAATAAGCTAAGTTTTTGGTAAACCGTTTGTTTTACGTAAAAAAATGAATAAGACCTTTTCTGTAGGGAATTTAATAATCTTTAATTTTGATCTGATCCTTATTTTGTCTCCGAGCTATAGGAAGCGAGATATTCGTAAAAATACGTAAAAAGTGATACGGCGAAAAATATTTGATATTCATAGATATTCTTCGCCCTATAATCCGTAAACCGTTTATTGTACGTAATAAATGAATATAACCTTTTTTTGTGGGAAATTTTGTGATCTTTAATTTTTATAACCACCTAGATTGGTGTCCGAGCCATTGGAAACGAGCTATTCACAAATAACCGAATTTGTTGACCTTTGCCCTTGAATAACTTTTAACGCG
>KZ651304.1:65341-80380 GCA_001010745.2 Gerris buenoi | reverse complement strand
TTTTTTTTTTTTTTTTTTTTTTTTTTTTTTTTTTTTTTTTTTTTTTTTTTTTTTTACGGACGTTACCATGGTAACGTCCGATAAAATCACCTCAAGGGTGTGTGCTCTCACTGTATGCAACGTAAAAAAGTACTGAAATATGCATCTTTACAAACTGCCAACATGAAAAAGCTAAAATGTTAATAGTAATTTTTTTTTTAATTAATAAAAAAAAAGTGTAACAATGAGTATATTAATGAAAGATGAAAAATTCTTGTATTTTTAAACGTACACTCCCCTCTTATTAATTAAAGGTGATGAAAAAGTTATTGTATTGAGTATAAGACAACGGGTAATGAAATACCACGTAGCTGAGAAAGATTATAGAGGTAGCGGCGTAAACAAATGTCTATGGTTTCAACAACGGCGCTTATAGGCGTGTTTAGACTGTTACTCCCCTTATAAAAAACAGAAGGATGATATTCCTTTGTTCCACCTAAAAATCTTTATCACTTTGTCATTATTGTTATTTAGAAATAGGAATAAATAAATAATTATAACATTTATAAAAAAAACAGGGGAGTACCAATCTAAAGAAGGTGTGCAGAATGTTCTTCTTTAGATTGTTACTCCCCTTATAAAAAACAGAAGGATGATATTCCTTTGTTCCACCTAAAAATCTTTATCACTTTGTCATTATTGTTATTTAGAAATAGGAATAAATAAATAATTATAACATTTATAAAAAAAACAGGGGAGTAACAATATAAATAAAGACCTGCTTATTTGTCTGATTTCACTTCTGTACAATTTTCTTAATTTTAAGTAATTTAAACTATTTTTAAATTAATATTCGAACGAAATTTACAGAAAATTCGATGCTGATATGGAAGAAAAAGATGTAAAGAGAATACGTTAAAGATTTAAAAGTTGTTCGAATGGATGCTCTTCTAAAGTTTGACGTTCTAAATAAAATTTAGTTAATAATGTAGAGAAATTAGGCTGTCGAAAAGTTATGTCTAGAAAGTAGGGGAGTAACAATCTAAAGAAATACCTTTTTACCTGTCTCATTTCATTTCTGTATAATTTTATTGATGCAATTTTCTTCTTTTTAAGTAATTTCAACTATTTTTAAATTGATATTCGAACGATATTTACCGATAATTCGATGATGACGTGGAAGGACAAGAGTTAAAGAGAATACGTTATAGGTTTAAAAGTTCTTATAATGTTTGTCCTAATAATGTCGATCTGAATAAAATTTACTTATTTAATGTAGAGAGATTAGGCTGAAGAAAAGTTATAATATTCTAGATTCTTAATATTCTTCCATGAATAAGCCTGAACACCGTAAATAGAAAGAGTCATTTTAAAACTTTTTAAGGAATTCAGTGGAAATATAATAAAACAATAAATAAGATCAAATTAAATACAAATGAATGTAAGTCTGCCTTTAACTAATAATTAATATGCTTTAAATATGCAATATCTAATTGTAGATAATCAATAATTGGTTAAATATAAACACATCATTACAATAAATAACCATTGACTTAAATGCTATGCAGGGAATTAAAAATTAAATTGTACGCTCTTGTTAATGCAATTGTACATTTAGGTTAGTATTCTATATAAAAATTTGGGTAAAACTGCAGTTATCAGGCCACCTTAGGACAAGAGGTTAGAAAATTGGAGGGGCCTCACTCGAATATATTATTTAGACAATATATATTATTACAATATATTACAATATATAGAATATATTATTTAGACAAAGGGATATCACCTTTATATTGTATTAATCATATAGATATACGCTTTCAAATGTGTGTAAATCTTAAATAATAAACAGTGTTGAAAAAGGAATATAATCTCTTAAGAGTATAAATGAAGGGAATTTGTGCTGCTAAGCGATTCTCGACTGTATCGCGTAGGTACTACAGATTACAGATTAGCCAAAATGTTTTTTTTTTNGATAACTTCCCTGTGCAACACTGCACTCAACTCATCGACAGATCTTTCCTTAGTCCGCCTACGTAAAGTTTTATATTTATTCCAACAAAATAAGACTACACGTCAACTTCGGCTTACTGTTTTTTTATTTATTTTTTATTTTTTATGATTCTATAAGCTGGAAAATACCAGATGACTAAAAACATGTTATATTCCTATTCTATATTTATTTTATATTTTTCTTTAAAAATTGTATTTAAATTTAAAAATTTAAATATAAGTTGTTTATTAAAAATAAATTACTATAATGGTAATAATTTTTGACAAGTTTATTTTTAATAAGTTCAAATGGAATATGGAGTTAAATTAAATTAATTTTCCACAAATGGTTTTATTGTTTTTTTAACTAAATAAAGATTTATTAACTCAATATAATTAACATTGCTCTATAATCATTTTCTTTCTTCTACTTCATCTTTTTTCCTAAACATATTTATTTCTTGGGAGTAATATAGGAATTTAACCAAATATTTTACGAAAACTTCTTTCAATTTAAAAAAAATAAAATAAATAAATTTAAGAATAAAACAAACTTTTTGTGGCGCTAATTCAGGAAATAGGTAATATCTAATATATAGTAGGTCGAAATTAATTCATAGTAATATAAAAATCCATTTATATTGTTATTATTTTTTAGAATAATAATAAACAAAATGAAACTACACTTATGATATTATATTTTTTAAATCTGACAGCTTGGGAAAATCGAAAAAAATGGGAGGAGAGCGAATGAGAGCTTGAGATTTTGGCGGGTAATAGGTCTGACTTTAATTTTTCCTTTATTTTTTACTGATGTCACATCCTCATAACCGAGTAAAAATAGATTACTTTGATATTCTTACAGTACAAGAAACAGAACATTAATACAAGAAAAATAGAAGAAAATCAAGAAACGATATTTTATTACTCGTATGTTTTAAAAATACATAATGTTCCATTTGTAAAAATACTAATTTGTTTTTAACTCACAAAAAAATAAAATGTTTAAAGGAAAAAAAAAATGCTTTTAAAATTGTATGAAAACAGAGATGCACTGATGAATATTATATAGGTTTAAATATATATAAATTAAATTATCATTTACATAAAAAGTTCTCGTTGGTTTTTTTATTTTTATTTAAAAAAATCACAGGGAAGAACTTGCCCCAAGTACTTTTTAGTTTACCTGTGAGACTGTGGGCTGGGTGTCGGGTCCATTTTGACAGGGGAAGGGGGACCGACATCTGGAGACGAAGTACTCGTATCAGCCACACTTTCGCCTATAAGCACCACAATACCAGACCACAATGTAATAAACCACTAATATACATTACTAACACAATTTTTAATTGATTACACTTAAAAAAAAATGACTAGGGAACTTTATTTTTCCGAAATAAAAATAATACTAAAAACTTAACGAACTAATGGCAGTGAATAATAATATTTTAAAAAATAGTAAATAGTTATTGGTTAGGTATCCAAGTATAGACTGATGGCGGGGTAGACAGAGCCCGTTTGAGACTCAGGGTTGCCCCGGCTATTAACTCCCCCACTACTCGGTGTTAAAATACACTACGTATTTACTACGAATCATCAACGATGCATTTCCTAGTACAAGATAACTTCCCTGTGCAACACTGCACTCAACTCATCGACAGATCTTTCCTTAGTCCGCCTACGTAAAGTTTTATATTTATTCCAACAAAATAAGACTACACGTCAACTTCGGCTTACTGTTTTTTTATTTATTTTTTATTTTTTATGATTCTATAAGCTGGAAAATACCAGATGACTAAAAACATGTTATATTCCTATTCTATATTTATTTTATATTTTTCTTTAAAAATTGTATTTAAATTTAAAAATTTAAATATAAGTTGTTTATTAAAAATAAATTACTATAATGGTAATAATTTTTGACAAGTTTATTTTTAATAAGTTCAAATGGAATATGGAGTTAAATTAAATTAATTTTCCACAAATGGTTTTATTGTTTTTTTAACTAAATAAAGATTTATTAACTCAATATAATTAACATTGCTCTATAATCATTTTCTTTCTTCTACTTCATCTTTTTTCCTAAACATATTTATTTCTTGGGAGTAATATAGGAATTTAACCAAATATTTTACGAAAACTTCTTTCAATTTAAAAAAAATAAAATAAATAAATTTAAGAATAAAACAAACTTTTTGTGGCGCTAATTCAGGAAATAGGTAATATCTAATATATAGTAGGTCGAAATTAATTCATAGTAATATAAAAATCCATTTATATTGTTATTATTTTTTAGAATAATAATAAACAAAATGAAACTACACTTATGATATTATATTTTTTAAATCTGACAGCTTGGGAAAATCGAAAAAAATGGGAGGAGAGCGAATGAGAGCTTGAGATTTTGGCGGGTAATAGGTCTGACTTTAATTTTTCCTTTATTTTTTACTGATGTCACATCCTCATAACCGAGTAAAAATAGATTACTTTGATATTCTTACAGTACAAGAAACAGAACATTAATACAAGAAAAATAGAAGAAAATCAAGAAACGATATTTTATTACTCGTATGTTTTAAAAATACATAATGTTCCATTTGTAAAAATACTAATTTGTTTTTAACTCACAAAAAAATAAAATGTTTAAAGGAAAAAAAAAATGCTTTTAAAATTGTATGAAAACAGAGATGCACTGATGAATATTATATAGGTTTAAATATATATAAATTAAATTATCATTTACATAAAAAGTTCTCGTTGGTTTTTTTATTTTTATTTAAAAAAATCACAGGGAAGAACTTGCCCCAAGTACTTTTTAGGGTTTTGTAGATGAGTAAGCATACCCATTATGTAATTATGATTTCTGGTCTTCGATCTCAAGAGTCCGGGTTCGATTCCCCGGGGGGTCACAATGTTTTTTATCAGTAATAAACCAATAAGGAATGCAAACTTTAAAAAAGCAAATATATATTTGTGTCCTACTCTTCAGCAGCTTTCATTTGATACCCAACTCAAAATTTTAAAAAAATAAAATTTTGGGCGCACTTCACTATTTCGCGCCCAAAATTGACAATTTTTAAAAATTTGGGATCAACTCCCGGAATTTTCATCGCCCAACAATAAGGCATTAGCATGAATTATTTCGAAATTTTAGCACCAGCCAATCTATAGTGGTTGGGGGGGGGAAATTTTTTTTTGGGTATATTTTGATTTTTTTCCCCTATAAGGAATGCAAAATTTAAAAAAGCATATATATATTTGTGTTCTACTCTTCAGCAGCTTTCATTTGATACCCCACTCAAAAATTTAAAAAAATGTAAATTTTTGAGTTTACCACATTTTTTTGAATTGCGCATGCGCAAATCTAATTATGGACTTCTGTATATTTTTCCTCTGGTTGGGTCAAAAAGTTGCACCAGGGTTCCAAATTTCAGCACTTTCGCTTGAACGGTTCGGGCCCTATGAACCAAAGAGCGACGGACAGACGGACACATCACCCTCGGCATAAGGGTTTTGAGAAGTATCTACAAAACCCTAAAAAGGTCAAGGCAGGATTCGGAAACTAAAACTTAGCACATATGCGGAAATTATGTTTTTCTTTTAAATTAAAAAAAGCAAAAACACAAACTCTGTCTTTGAAAAGGCCAATGTAGTAGCTTTAAACAAAATAGACAAGAAGAAATACGATTACAACAAAAAAAAGATTTAAGATAATAAAGCGCATGTCTACTAGAATTGACTGAGATTAACTGGAGAACCAATCAGCTTTAATAATATAAACAGATGCAAGTATAAGAACTGGGAAGTACAGATGCACTAATGTACCACTACTTCTATTTGCAAGGACACACTGACATTGACCATCTTATACAAGTTTACCAACTTTCCCTGCTTATATATATATANAGGCGTCTGTCATAGAAGTTAGATTTAAAAAGCTTATTCTTTATTATTAAATGATTTTTATTAAAATATAAATCTGATCATTCAATTAAAACTTATAAGAGTTCAACAACCTCTCTTAAGAATGTTTGGGTCAAGGAAAACAGCTGTTCGACTTACGCAAAAATATACTGCAGTTGCAAAATAACATGAGGTGAGCAAAGATGGAACTAAAAAAACCCGCTAATTGTTCTCTTTTTTTGTTATTTTTACTACTGAAGCAGTTAATAATGAGAATGAATGAGGGTTTAATAGGTTTTGAAGACTCTACATTCTGAGGGGGCAATGGACACAGGTGTGGTTTAGACACCCTGGACATAAAGGAACTAGGAGGGGAGTCTGAATTCAAAAGAACCCCCACACACAACTCAAGGACAAATTTTCACCAGGACCCACTTTCTAAAAATAAAAGCACCGCGGGATGTTAGTAACAAAGTCATCTGGTACGATCAACATCTGGAGATTTGCAGCCTCTGGGAGAGATTTCCTATTGTTTTAACAATGGGGCTCGTGGACTTTCCAATTTCTAAGGCCCCGAGACTCTAAACGAGCCTCCCTATTTTGAATAAAATAAACATGACGGTAGAAGATTTCAATCTTCTAACCTTAGATGTTTCAACGCGAAGCTAAATATCTGATTTTTTTTTATTCAAGAAAGAGCATTTGTTAAGCTATTCCCATTGTCTAGCTTTTAAGTTGACGATTAAATGCGCCCATTAAAATAATATTCACGGTTATCATTTAAACAACTTGAGCTAAGAGGAAGAGAAAACTTTCATTTAGTTCAATACTAAAGCCTAAAAGGTTGACAGAATGAGAAATGTTTGTTCTAAAATTTCTCTCTAGGAACGTAAGCCTGCTTATAGGTGGCTTGAGGTGTCAGTATAGAGACTTCACCGCCCCGGACTTACCTATTACTTAGGAAGGCTTCAAAATACCCGAGTTCTACAAATCGATAGACCTCAAACATTTTGCCGTGTATGGGGGTGTTTGATGTTTGCGCAAACATTTTGCCGTGTATGGGAGTAGACGAAAGACAACAAAAATAAATACCAAAGTACTGTTAACAATTATGATTTGTAACTGAGAATATTTATTAATTACAATACTGTTAATATATAAACACACTTCCTACTTATTTAGACGTAATTTAGAATCATTTACATAGAAATATAACACTTTATATTACTTTATTAATTGTTTTTTGTATTAATTAATGTGATAAGTAAATTAAGCCACCAGCAGTATTATTATAAAAATATTGAACAAATATAAATATTGATATTACATATTACGTATTAATAATAATTAATAATATAACAAAAATATTTCTTATTAGGTACATAAGAGGTAATCTAATATCATTTACATGTAAAAAACAATTATTGATATTAATAAATGAATTTTTCTATAGTTGCATTTATTAAATAGAACATGAAAAGATAATAATTTATAAAGTTGATTTATTTGGACTCATATAAAAATGCAATATAATATTAACTATAGAGAAACTATTGAAACTACCGGTTGATATTATTAAAAATTACCTATTTGTTCAATTCTATTAAGCAAATGAAACGTAATACAATTTATAAATCCGTTTTAAAATAATCCTTAAATGGCTGTTTAAAACGGGAATTACTTTACACTAACAAGACAAAAGATCTTACGTACATTATTGAATGTCAGATAAACGATAATATTGTTGTAAGTAACATTTTTTCTTTTTTAGGTAGTAGCTATTCTTCTTTTTAAGGTAGCTAGCTATTTAATGGGATACTGCTAATATTTAATGGGGAGGAAAAAATTCTGAAGGTCTTATACATCCTATCAATAAAGATTATTGTTGAGTATAGAATCAACCCTTAGATTAGATTTAGAATGGCGCAAGTGAAGTAATGCGATAGCAATAAAACCAGTAAGGAGCATGATGTAATGCTGTCTAATATTATTCTAAATTGAGTTCTTAAATCGTTTAGAATTGTTTAAGGTCACAAAGTTGTTAGTGCGATGACGATATTATTATATATTTTTAATTACAATGTAAATATGAAAATAAATATGGTTTGAGATACGTTTTCAAACTCAAAATATGAATAAAAGCTATAGTTATTTATTTGAAATAGCTGTTACAATAACAGTATTAAATAAAATGTAAGTGGTAACAGAATATATATTCTAAAAATAAATCATGGTCAAGGTAATCAATGTTTAATGCCTCTTTTAAATGTCTTTGTGTACATAATGAAATATAAGTAAGAATTTTATCATTTCTATTCATGTTCCGAGCTTCGTGTCTTTAGTACAATAACATCGGTATTTAATTTAGCTTTTCATAATAATTCTATAATCTTGTTATGGAAATGAAGAATGTATTTATAAATCATTTTGATGCTTATATCTAATAATTTATTATAATTGTAATTGTAGTCAATAAAATATAAAGTTATAAATTAAAATTCAAACGCATTTTAATTACAGTTTATATCATAAATGGCAACATTTGAACAAGGATAGAATTTAATGGGTTAGAGTGTCTTTATGGGTAATAGTGTGGGTATTATTATATTTTAAGAAACTAAGTACAGAATATGGTTAAATTTGGATATTGTTATTTGTATGTTCTATAAAATATTTAATGTGGATAGATGTTATTTTTCCTATTATAGTCAAACTCTACAGCTAATTTTACAATAAATAGCTTAATGAAATAAAATTAATTTTATAAAATAAGCTTAAAAAACCCAGTGAACGTTTTTAATTGTCATCATACACCTTTTTAATATTGAAAAAGAGTATACTAAAAAAAGCAACTGAAAATATAAATAAATCTGTTTTCTTTTCTTTTCTTTTTTTTTTTTTTTTTTTTTGAGTTCTACATATATAATTTTTATTCAGGTGCTGATAATTAAGAAAATCTTACAGGGTTAAGAGTAATGCCAGACATTATAATTTTTACTTTTATGGTGGAATAGACTGAATTAATTTTTTGGACATTTTACCTATTTTAATTGATTTTAAATTAATTTATAAACGATTAATAAACCGTTGTTAAGGAAGTAGGAAATAAACTAAATAACGACAAAATACAAATAATATATTATAACTTCAAGATCTTTTTTCTATACTTAATTACTCAAAGTGAATCATACAGAATATATTGCGTATTTGATCAAAACACGCACTTGATGCAAAACAGGTGCACATCGGAATGTTTTTTACAAGGAGTCAAAATGTTGATCACCTTGAGAAATAGATAACGCTAAGTATTGAAGAAAATATCACTCATTACTTTGACTTGATGAACAGTTAAAGTACAACTATTATCAAAGAAAACATGTCAAGTATAAAACGCACTAACTATTTGATTTGATTTAATTTTTTTTTTTTTTTTTTTTTTTTTTTTTTTTTTTTTTTTTTCCGAGAGAAATTTACACTTTTTTTTAATGATTGCTTTTGTTTTATATATGAAATTAATTTTAGATTTACTTTATTTTTAAACTAACAAAGACTAAGTTGTCATAATGGACAAATTATATGAGCAGAACCTTGATTTTTTTTTTTTTAATAGTTATATTCATCGTTATAAATATGTACTAAAAAAGCGAGCGTGACCTCTACCTGTTAATTTACCTTTTATGACCTCCGCTTTAAATTTATAAATATGTAAACAAATCTTTAAAAGAATATATATAAACAGAGTGTATATTATATTTGCGTGCATTTTTTCCAAATATACCTTTGTATAAAAACAGCCTACATTCTTGAATCTCTCAACCCAACTACAACAAACTTATGGCCGTGTATGGGGGTGTTTGATGTTTGCGCAAACATTTTGCCGTGTATGGGGGTGTTTGATGTTTGCGCAAACATTTTGCCGTGTATGGGGGTGTTTGATGTTTGCGCAAACATTTTGCCGTGTATGGGGGTGTTTGATGTTTGCGCAAACATTTTGCCGTGTATGGGGGTGTTTGATGTTTGCGCAAACAAGATGTTTGACGCGTACGTGAAAAAAATTTGACATCAAATCCGACATTAGGTTTGCGCAAAATATTTGATCGTGTATGAGGGCCTTTAGAGAAGACAAACACTTCGTGTATTTAAATCAAGCATAAAATTCAAAATGCATGACTTTAAAATGAGACATGTTTAAGAAGTTCAAAAGTCCTTTTGCAAGTCTAAATAAAACAATAAAGTCTGGGGAGACACAGAAAATAACTTCCGCCATCTCATTATGCTAATGTCGCCTTCAGTGCAATAGGAACTCACTGTGTCGCAAATTATTCACTCCCCGCAAGTCTCGACATTTCCCTCACGATAAACTACCGCTCGCAATAATTATAAATCAAGTTTTGAACACAATTCACGAGATTTTCATAAATTATACCCATTCAAACACATGTATTTTATTAAAAGACATCTTACATTTTGAATTTATGCATTACAGATTTTTCGCTAATTATTTACTACTTTATTGAGTCGATGTTTGTAATATATTTGTAACAAACAATCTTTGATATAATTTCATTAGAGTTGAAATTTTTAACTTTAGAATTATTTGCGATGTTATAAGATTAACTGACAAAATTATAATTTGAAGAAATTTTAAAAATATTACCACAAAAAAAGTTAAATGTGTTTACAACACGATATTATAATTAAAGAGAAGATCAAACACTATAAATATGTAAGAACACGTTATTCCTAACAAGATTCCTTTTAATATAATATTATCTCTGATTCTAACTTTTTCAAAGAATACGGTGCATATTTATAGGAAAAGAGAATTCTTATCATGACATTAATTATAGCACATCATATGTTTTGTGATTTCACTTCATATATATGTTCATCTGCAAATCATATTTTTGATAATGTTCTTTGATTTTAAAACATTTTACAGTGTACTGATTTTGAATTTTTGATATGTTCTTTGATTTTAAAACATTTAAAATGTACTGATTTTGTACTTTTTGATAATGTTCTTTGATTTTAAAACATTTTACAATGTACTGATTTTGTATTTTTGATATGTTCTTTGATTTTAAAACATTTTACAATGTACTGATTTTGTATTTTTGATATGTTCTTTGATTTTAAAACATTTTACAATATTTTGTTTTTGACTTAAATTTTNTATATATATATATATTTTACAACCACATTTGTAACGTAAGAATGGAACTAATTCATAATTTAATATTCAATTAGGCGTCTGTCATAGAAGTTAGATTTAAAAAGCTTATTCTTTATTATTAAATGATTTTTATTAAAATATAAATCTGATCATTCAATTAAAACTTATAAGAGTTCAACAACCTCTCTTAAGAATGTTTGGGTCAAGGAAAACAGCTGTTCGACTTACGCAAAAATATACTGCAGTTGCAAAATAACATGAGGTGAGCAAAGATGGAACTAAAAAAACCCGCTAATTGTTCTCTTTTTTTGTTATTTTTACTACTGAAGCAGTTAATAATGAGAATGAATGAGGGTTTAATAGGTTTTGAAGACTCTACATTCTGAGGGGGCAATGGACACAGGTGTGGTTTAGACACCCTGGACATAAAGGAACTAGGAGGGGAGTCTGAATTCAAAAGAACCCCCACACACAACTCAAGGACAAATTTTCACCAGGACCCACTTTCTAAAAATAAAAGCACCGCGGGATGTTAGTAACAAAGTCATCTGGTACGATCAACATCTGGAGATTTGCAGCCTCTGGGAGAGATTTCCTATTGTTTTAACAATGGGGCTCGTGGACTTTCCAATTTCTAAGGCCCCGAGACTCTAAACGAGCCTCCCTATTTTGAATAAAATAAACATGACGGTAGAAGATTTCAATCTTCTAACCTTAGATGTTTCAACGCGAAGCTAAATATCTGATTTTTTTTTATTCAAGAAAGAGCATTTGTTAAGCTATTCCCATTGTCTAGCTTTTAAGTTGACGATTAAATGCGCCCATTAAAATAATATTCACGGTTATCATTTAAACAACTTGAGCTAAGAGGAAGAGAAAACTTTCATTTAGTTCAATACTAAAGCCTAAAAGGTTGACAGAATGAGAAATGTTTGTTCTAAAATTTCTCTCTAGGAACGTAAGCCTGCTTATAGGTGGCTTGAGGTGTCAGTATAGAGACTTCACCGCCCCGGACTTACCTATTACTTAGGAAGGCTTCAAAATACCCGAGTTCTACAAATCGATAGACCTCTAAAGCAAACTTCTCTTAATAATTTATAACTATATACCAAGAAATGCTATTCCTACTTACAATGTGTATTTATTGTTAATATTGTTTACTCATAATAGGTAATAAATAATTTATAAAAACTAGCATATTTAATATTGCTAATAAAAAATTTATAAAAAGACCAATACCGTATCACACAATTCATTATAGCATATAATATGTTTACTGTAACAAACAGCTAATAATACAT
The DNA here is from genome assembly GCA_001010745.2 of Gerris buenoi. Taxonomy (NCBI): domain Eukaryota; kingdom Metazoa; phylum Arthropoda; class Insecta; order Hemiptera; family Gerridae; genus Gerris; species Gerris buenoi. The sequence goes on along the minus strand of KZ651304.1, from coordinate 68,029 downwards.
ACATAAACAGTAATGACCTTAAAAGCAAAATTAATAATTGCAGGATAAAAAGAACTTTTTATACACTACGTTTTTAAATTTTCTGTCATAAATTTGAAACCTGTCAAAATGAAGATGGTAAATATAGGACATATTATTAAAACAAATAAAATAACTTGTGGATTTTTTCCGAACTAACTTTCCATAGAGCAAAATTTGCTGACAACGAATAAAATTTTGCTAAATGATGGCTAAAAGTATTGAAAAAAGGCATTGTAATCGTATTCTGAGCTATTCTAAAAGTTTCAAATGTCTAGCTACTCGGTAAGTTAGTTAAAATCGATTGTAAGATTTGTACTGGACAAACAAACAAACAAACAAGAAAGCAAGCTAATAAAAACGTAGTAATACAATACGATCTATCTATATTATTAAAAAATGTTTGTAAACAAACAAATTTGTCAAATTGTGCAAAGTTTCAAGGCAAAGCCCGCTTTAAGGAAGCGACTAGGGGGCAGAGCCCTCTAATAATATTAAAATAAATTAATTTAAAACAATATTAAGAAGTGAAGTTTAATTAAAACTAAAATATTTAAAAGCTGTTTAGAGAGTTATTACGTAAAAATAAGATAGAGTGAATAATATTTAAATTAATATGCTAAAATAATATAAACAATAATCGTTAAGGGTGTATGCTAACCAAATAAAATAAGGATTTTACATATAATATAAATACATTATTGTATAAGCCGGTTTAAAATCAAAACAAAATTATAAAAGGTTAATTTGTAGGAAAGATAGAAAACAATTATTTACACTAATAAAATAAGTAGTTTATGTATTAATTTATTGATTTAATATGTAGATAATTTAAATGCTTGAATTTAATACTCTAATTACGGATAAAGACAAAGTTTAGTAAACTAATTACATACGTGAATGATAATTTGTATGTGTGGGTGTGAAACGACGGAGAATATAAAATAGCATAACTGATCCAGAAACTTTTATGCTCTTATTTTTCTCTAATTGCTTCGAACAAGGACATTTGTGTACATATTATAATAAAAAATCAAAGGATAAACATAAACAAGGATAGTGTAAATAAAAAAAGTATTTGTGCTTATCTTATGGGTTGTTTTTAACTTAAGCTGTTATAGTAATTTTTTATTTTAATTTGTTAAGTAGAAAGAGTAAATGTCACTCATGTACTACTTTGAGTATTATCCAATATAACTAGGTTAAACAAAATTTTGACCACAACAACTGCATTTGAGAATCAATTTAAGACATAAATGAAATTAAGTTTTAGTTATAATCAGTATTTGTTTATTAGAACTCAAACTACAATTAAGTTTTAGTTATAATCAGTATTTGTTTATTAGAACTCAAACTACAATTAAGTTTTAGTTATAATCAGTATTTGTTTATTAGAACTCAAACTACAATTAAGTTTTAGTTATAATCAGTATTTGTTTATTAGAACTCAAACTACAATTAAGTTTTAGTTATAATCAGTATTTGTTTATTAGAACTCAAACTACAATTAAGTTTTAAGTTATAATCAGTATTTGTTTACTAGTACTCAAACTACAATTAAATTGTAGTTATAATCTAGTACTATTAGTGCTCAAACTACAAAAGTTCTATTAGGTTTTGATAGAAACACAATTTTGTTTACTTTTAATATCTTGTTTACAAATGGTTTAGTGTATCACATTAATATACTAAAATATATAATTAAGACGATTGCATTTCTACTTATAGATATCGTTATACATATTTATATTTAAGTTTGTCGATAAACTTGAAATTTAATTTTAGAAATTGATTTATTTACACTAATGTCAAATCAATAGAAATACACTCAATAATGATACCAAAAACGCTTATTTTAATCTAATAATTTAAACTATGTAGCATAATGTCATTTTAAAAAGAAGTCAACACTATAAAATTGAAAAAAAAAAAAATAAATAATAATAAATAAAGTAAACAATGAAAAGTTAGAGGTATATTATTTTCTTTATATGGAGATGAGAAAGTACTTACATAAAAAAAAAGTTATAGGACTTTAGACTTACATGGTAAAGATACGGCGGGGGATCGATAAACTTGATGGGTATGAAGTAGCCACATGGCGAGCTAAAAGAAGACTGAAGACTCTAGGGCTAGAGTACAAGGGCTAAAGGCAGGACGTACCGTTATATTTTAAGAATTGAGTACTAAGAAGGACAATGGCCGTGGCAAAGACCTCTAGGTGCACGTGGGTTTCCTATAGGGTGAAGGGTACAGGTAAATTTGCGAAATACCTTCCTTTTGTGAATGGGGGGATTTGACCAGATAGATACTGTCCAAGCCTAACCCTTCCCCCACTACCTGTCTGGCTGGACGTCTTACCCACTGACCTGACACTAACTACCTGTCATTATTACAACTATCTTCAAATTGGCAAATGTTGCAACTGTATAAATCACATCCATAAGAATTTCAATAGGTTTGTTCCAACAGAGCCGCGGACGGTTCTAGAACTGTCCGGAGCATGCGCACTATCTTAAGACCGTTCCTACACGCTTCTCGGACGGTTCTGGAACTTTTAGTCCCGTGTTCCAACAGAAAGTCGAACGGTTCTAGGACAGTCCTAGAACCGTGAAAACAGTTCCCGGACTGAAGCAGGAACTCGGCCAGAACTACTAATACTAATGTACG